>JAGDQP010001258.1:18089-97634 GCA_022664845.1 Lepisma saccharinum | reverse complement strand
TTTCTAAGAGTCGTTGTTGTGTGACCCGGCCTCCTCCGTGTCCCCTCGTAGCCGGGCCTCACCGCACCTTGGCTCATAAGGTCATCTTCAAGCGTGGTTGCTAATCAGGTTTTTCTCGTGATATCAGCTTCTGTTTCTAAGAGTCATTGTTGTGTGACCCGGCCTCCTCCGTGTCCCCTCTTAGCCGGGCCTGACCGCACCTTGGCTCATAAGGACATCTTCTGGCGTGTTGCCAGCGAGTGTTTTCTGGTGATATCAGCTTCTGTTAATAAATACCATTGTTGTTTGACCCGGCCTCCTCCGTGTCCCTCTTAGCCGGGCCTCACCGCACCTTGGCTCATAAGGTCATCTTCAAGCGTGGTTGCTAATCAGGTTTTTCTCGTGATATCATCTTCTGTTTCTAAGAGTCGTTGTTGTGTGACCCGGCCTCCTCCGTGTCCCCTCTTAACCGGGCCTCACCGCACCTTGGCTCGTAAGGTCATCTTGAAGCGTGTTGTTAATGAGTGTATTCTGGTAATATCAGCTTCTGTTTCTAAGAGTCGTTGTTGTGTGACCCGGCCTCCTCCGTGTCCCCTCTTAGCCGGGCCTCACCGCTCCTTGGCTCATAGTTGTCTTCAGGCGTGGTTGGTAACGTTGAAGCTTCAACATTAAGTCCTACGAGGATTACTGGAAAGTCAAATAAAATATTTTATATTATTCTATATTTTTATCGTTATTGTAGTTGTAGTAGTATTACCGTATACACCGTAGAAAAAAATAGTTTTCTCTGCATGTTATTTTGCGTGTCAGTTTTCCTTTTATTGTTGTAAACACTAACGATAGTTAACAGTTCTTTATAGTAATATCATCATCTTTTATGAGGATAAGAGGAACTCGGTGCATTTGACTGTATCATATAAATTCATCGAACAATGCGAAAAGAGCTTTTATTTATTTATAACGGGGTGTCCAATTTGAAGATAAATAATTAATACAAGCGAATAACTTATCTAGTGCAATAATTGAATTGCTGAGTTGATAAGGAAAGAAACTGCAAGCAGCCAGCATTTGAGAAAATAATAATAATAAATATTACTTCACAGCACTCGCTTCCACAAGATCTTGACCAATTTAAAACTTGCCCTCCTGCTTACAAAGGACAGTAGAAATAGCAGTATCAAATTATTTATAAGTTGTGTACAATTTTTATTGCTCTTTAAGGATGGTGGATTTTCTTTCCATTTCAAACCAAAACCAAACCCCTGGGTTAAAATATTGCAGGAATAAAATACCGGAATATTAGCATGGAGATGATAAACTAAATCCGGATAGTCAAAGGGATCACGATATACGTTTTCAGGGATACTTATATAGGAACTATTCGTTTTTAGAGCCGAAGTATTATAATTCCATTATGTGCGTAGTACAGCAACTTATACTTACATTACATTTTAGTTGCTCTCTACATCTGGTAAAATCTTTGGTAAACTTTATTTTTATATGAGACAGTCTAATAACTTTGGGCTTCGTCCCATCACGATTTGCCTTTAGCTGTTAAAATCCACACCCATGCCCCTGCCGGGACTCGAACCCGGGACCTTCAAGCCGATGGCCTACCGCCGCAGACGGTTCGGCCACCCAGCCGGGTCTCCACATCCTAGGTGGCATTTACCTGGATGCGATTGAGCAAAAAGCTGAGTCAGGATAGTCGGCTACTGGGATTGAACCCACGAGTTTGTAAGCTTGAATGTTTTAACAGATCAGGCAGTAATTGTAAACTGAAAGTACACTAAAACCTTGTTTATCCGGAACGATTTTCGAAAAATAAAAATAAATAAGGTTTTTCGTTAGTTTTCAAAATGCCTGTACATCGTATGGAAGCGAGCGCGTCTAATTCTCCAGATTGTAAATACGCACCTCAATTAATTAAAACAAATTTTATCTTTTGTAAAATAGACAATTTTTTTCTATTGTATTTCTGTTTTCGCAGGCGCTTATAACATGAAGAAACCATACTGACCAGATAGCCGCGCGGTCTACGGCGTTAGGCCAGCGAGTCGAAGTTCGCGGGATCGAATCCCACCGTGGGGCATGAATGTTTGTGGATTTTAACGAAGGTGTAAATAGGACATATCATGACGGGCCGATGTCAAAAGTTACTAGACTGCCCATACAAAATAAAATAATGTAAAATGAAGAAACGATAAATCTGGTTTATCCGGAACGGATCCGTTCCCATCAAGTCTGGATAAAAGAGGGTTTAGTGTACAACATATCCTAGCATGTTAGACCTGTACCAAATATTTGTACTGTAGATAGCGAATAAAAAAATGAAAGGCACTTAGGAGGTTCCTCTTTTTCAACTCATGACGAACTTCCACGGGCTTCCGGGGTGGGTGGGCTGGATAAGGTCAATCTGTGCTTGAGAAATATGTTAAATAAATATAATTAGGCCTGAAGTTATACTAATTTTCAATAAAACTCTGAGTTTGGGAGCTACGGACCCCCGCGAACCTTCCCCCTAAATACGTTCTTGTGACTGACGTGCTACTGCGTGCAGGTGACTCGGAAGTTTTTTTTTCTTACGCCACACGTCTCACTCCATACAAGCACTACATTTTGTACAGAGGCGGACTGGGCCGGCTGGATACCCGGAAATTTTCGGGTGGGCCTTGCCCTCTGTAAAATCACTTAAGATATTGCTCGATTAGTTATAACTAATTCAAAACTCCGTTCTCGTTCATAGTAACCAGTGGCGTAACTAACGGGCACTAGGGAAAGGGGGCCCCTGCCCAACCCGTAGCCTTGTTTGTTGAAAAATCAATAAGACAATAAAAAAGTCTCAAAAATACATGTAAGTTATTAACTCGAAAATGTAATCTCGTCCATAATTTATGTATTCAATAATGTGATGTGCAATCGATAACATATAAAGAGCATGGAGCTGATTCTCCTACGGTAAGGAAACCGTGTTTTAGACAGGAGTTGTTGGACGCGAGTGGTGGCGATAAATAATGTCCCCTGAGCACACCGGTGATGTCGTAAATCTGGCCCGAAGCCCAAGAAATCGGGCCCCAAAGGATGTTCATGCCATATTCTCCATGCTTCATTGCAAAGATTTTCAGACTGTAGAAAATAAAGAAAGCGAAATAATACTTGGCTATAGATACGCATACACAACTTTACATTTCGTGGGGGGAGGGGGGTTAGCCATCCAAGTCTCCAGCTAAGGGTCCATTCCTAAAAGGGCAGTCCAGACTCCAGACCAACTCGGTATTCATCAAGGCCCTTAAACATCATCCTCCGCGTGGGCCCTTGTACTCCCAGTCCGCCTCTGATTTTGTACATGGGGAGTAAACGTTCAAAAGTAGACTTGTCACTACAATTGCATTTTGAGCAAATTGCATATTTATATTTTATAACATTGGGTTCACAGTACAATTTTTTGTTATGTGCACATTTGATAGGAACTATGTTAATAGATGTACTACAACATCTGGCGAATCGGCGAGCTTTCGTTTGAATGTGAGAAGGGTCAGAAATTCTTACAAGTCTGGTTTCGAAAGAATTCCAAAAGATTAATATGAAACATGACAGTGATTATTCATTTAGTATCAATTTCCAGTGAATGCAGGTTGTTGAAAATTGGTACAATATACGTTGCAATGTGATTTAGTTTATATGATACTTGAACGACAACCACACGCCGTTATGAAAACACAGAATCTCTCAACCTAAGAGCAAAAATAATATTTTGGAAAGGGAACCCAAGTGGGATGAACTAACTCACGATTTCAATGTGATTGTTTTCAATGTCAACATCTGGGTTATTACGTCATAGTTTACGGGCTTTCGTACTTAACATTTCATTAGCTAAAAGCAATAATGTGAATTGCGTGATTCTTTTGTTATGCTTTCCGAAGCCATCAGGAAAAAGTCGGATATATGTTTCACATTTATATACCTATTTGCGTAAAAATCCATACACACCCAATTAGACTTTCTTGTCTTGTTTTCCATCAATAAAAAAGTCTGGTTTGCTCTAATTGGAGTAACACTATTCAAAGGAAATAAATCCCCAGCTGACTGACTTCTTGAATGGGAAAGTCTTGGGTAAATTTTGCGCTTGACAAGTCTGGTTTGTACAAAAAAAAAAAACTGTCCGACTAGTCTGATTTTGAATGTTTAGGTTTATACAGCTGTGCTTTTGATGGGCCATAATTATGTTGTGTTTGGAACGTTCTGAAACGATAGCCAAGTGGTTTTGCAACATTTTAATACTCACGAACCGGCAAACTATAGGGAAATACTTTCAAGAACCGGAAAGATGCCACTAAGTTAAAAGTTTATTTGACGTTCAAAGGATGACAATACATTTTCAGATTCTAGTTGTTTTGGGAAGGAAATGTATACTTTTAATCTCAATTTTGGGCTGTCAAAATCTACAAAATGAGTGTTAAATAATTTGAATATATTAATCACCCGAAGATAACAGTTTCGTTGACCGGCGGCGGTTGGAAAATACTGCAATAGCCAGCAAGGGTTTGTGATAAAGTATTAAGCACCATCTTTTGTTCAGAATCTGAACTACATTGACAAGACAGGTTTTGAACGTTTACTCTTCATATCTCAACTAATTTTCATAAAAAAAAATGGAGTTCCTTCCATTTCCAACTCAGCGATTCAATTACAGAACGTATTGTAATAACTTACTCAAATCTCTTAGTTTCAAATACAAAGAAAGGAAATTCTTATTGTCGTTGTTACTGTGGTTTGAAGATAGATGGGAGACAGATTTTTTAAAAACAATAAATGAAAATGCAAAGAAATTGCTCAACTTTTGTATATCGCTTTTTTGCTTAAAAATGAAACTCATTCAATCTTTTAGAGATTTGTTAATTTTTGACAATTTGTTTCAAGAGCAGTACCGGTATGTAATTTCATGCAAAGGGCTTCCGTGAAGGGCTACATTATCATTATTATTTATAGGAAGTCCTAATTATAACCAAATATTCATACGTTAAGTAAGAGATTGTTTTAATAGACCACAGAGAACAAATGGAAGATAACATGAATTTAACGCTGACATCATGAACATGAGTAATTCATGACACATTCCTGGAAAATGCGGGACAACTATAGTTGACTGGAAAATTCCAGTAACTTTGTTAATAAGAACCAGTCGCCTTTGCAGTTTTCAGGAAAAGAAAAAAAATAATAAAAACCTCAAGCGAGATTTGAACACGAGTTCTTAAGTTAAGAGTCCAACGTCTTACTGACTTGACTAAACTACCACTAATAAGGAAACAGTAGATCCAACAGTATAAACAGTCAGAAATAAGTTTTCTGAACTCTGAAAACAAAACAAAGTACTCCCACAACTAACGGCAAGTTTTAATCACTTTTTCTATTTGTCCGTTAGGGATCGCAATTCCCATTCACTGAGAGCATTTCTCATTTTTTCTCAAATGTGTAATCAGAATGACGACGACAGCAAACATTTAATCAGAATTTTATGTTTGGTTACGATTAGAAACTGTTTTCTCTTTCTGCGCATGCGCGAACAAGTCACACTGGAACTGAGAACTCAGAACTTCCAGTATCATAAAAGAAATTTCTTTGTTTTGTTTTTTTCAGGATTACTGAAAATACTCATATTTACTTTAAATATTACTGCATATAAGAAGGTACTTTCGTAAAAATTTTAACTGTGTACAGAAGCTACTCAAACTTAGAAGGAACGGTGTATAATAATATACAGGATATTGATATACACTTTATGCTAACAATTTTTCAAGTTTATGACTTTATAAAATCATTCTGTTTTTCTTTAATACGTCATTGATAAACATAAGAAGCGAATAACCAATATAAGAGTAAATATTAGCTGTACAAAATGAGGGCTGCATCTATAGTAATATACATAAAATCTTCAGCGGATAGCTCATGAATGTTTCACGGAATTCACTGTGCACACAGACCGCATGTTGCTGACCTATGGTCTCATGTAATTAAAAAAAAAGCAGGAAAATCTATCTTGACAAATACGATTCAGAAATTCAGAACAATAATAGTAAGCGAATCATCTCGAAGGGCATCAGTGAGCTCTAATTTATCATGCTGGATTGCTCGCTTTTAGTTAGTATCTGAAGCCAGACACCAGACGGAACAGTTAACCTCATATGGCCACTTTCATTTTAGTCCAAAAGGGACCAAACTTCCAGTTACGCTTGTTGTTGCTGTGTGTATAGGTGTACGCACGGGGCAGAGGAAAAACAGGGAAGTGCCCCCCCCCCACCCACCCTAGTCAATGTGATTGTTTAAAATAACATAAAGAGAATGTTATACTTGCCCCATCAGTATAAATGGAATCCATCTGTAATAGTTTCCCTCAGTTTCACCAGACAATGATATCTTAGGTGAGGCCTTGGCCGATACCTTCCCAGTTCTCTACCTACCTCATCCTGAACCAAAGATGCCAAAAGGCCGTGAATAAATATAAAGTCAAATTTAACCTCTATTCTTAAAAGTGCGCCTTGGAGTATACGGTATGGTTTTTTAGACTATTCCCCATATATTCATAAAAGGACTCCAACTTCTTGATTATAACATCCAAGTTTGCCTATATAATTAAGACGGCTGCATTTATTATCATATGCGATTTTTATGTATAGTCTACTGTTCCGTTCACTCATTTTCTGCTGTGTTCCATTTGTCTGAAATTTCTGGCCTCCTGGAAGCTCCTTCACGACTCAAAACAAGTGATAATCACTGGGTCTACATTACGTCTGTACAGGACGTGGAGCAATGTCTCTCAGTAGAGGTTTGCCCGCGCTGTGCTAGTCAAATGAGCACAATGTACATGGGCATTGCCCTGTGGTAAAATGGCATGTTCCGACAACATCCAAAGTCTTTTCTTGCTAAAGGTATTGCGTACGGCACACTGGAGTAATGTGGAACAACAGTTGATATTAATTATGTACCCTTTCGTAAAAATAAATAAAGGTTGATCACGTCTTTCATGTCCCAGCCAAAACCTTACGTCCAGTGGTTAATATATCAGTATCTCTTGTCGTTTCCCAAACTGTGCCCACCGATCGTACATTCGCGCCTGTCGCAGCGTTTGTTCCCCGTACTGTACCTTCAGTATTCGTAAGATTTCAACTGATTTAACCTTTCCCTTCAGCAGAAATTTGATAATACATCGCTGTTCCACTGTACACGTTATCCGCCATGTTTGCACTGATGCATATCCACCGTCTACACATGGAGGAATTAAAATAGAAGGAGACCCCCAAACGTACCCCTACTTCGAAAATAAATTGAAGCCGAAAATGGCCGCCGCCCCGGTTGTATTTATCACAGTCCGCCATATTGCGTATGGAATAAAATTGAAGTATTTCGTTCACAGACATGCAAATAATCAGATCATTCTTTGTGTTTTTCTGTGATTTTTAAAATGGTAATGAGTTGTGTCGCTTCTGGATGCATAAACAGGTACAATAAGAAGGGCCCCAATGTCACATTTCACAGGTGAGTGTTAGAGAAAACGTCTGTCAAAATATAAAATATTGATATAAATTGATGGCATGGAGACAATTAAAAGTGTTTTTCTATGCGTTTCGTTATGCCGTCAATGTGTTAATTCGAGAATTTAAAGAGAAGGATTACTGTTCTAATTTTTCTCATAGATTTAAAGTAATTACAAGAAAACTGACTAAAGGAAATGTCAGTAGTATTCATTATATTTCATGCACTTTGGGGAATTGTTTTTCGTTATGCAGCTCTCGATGTTCACTGGAAGTTTTGGTTACTCTTTATGTTGAGCTATACAATACTTTATAAGCACTGACAAATTATCTGTGTATGTTTGTATTATTTAACCATAATACCAAACCTTCACGTGTAAATTAAATGTGATTACAATTCAATAATGTGATTTATAGGGTGACCGTATCAATGTTAGACTGTATCAAGAAATCCTTAATGAGCACATCTACCTATGTGGCCAGGAGCCTTACGCATTTAACGGCTACAGATGTCAATATTTTTTATTGTGCAGTGTATATTGCAGTATTCTGCTAGATTTTTTTTCATTCAACCGCACCTGGAGTTAATTTAAACTTTGCCTAAAAAACAAATGTAAGTATAATAACATATGATATAGATTTCATATAAATATCTGTATGTTGTACATAAAACAATAGGGATTTCGTGGTTTTCTTCCATACGCAAGATGGCGGATGGCCGCACTGGACGATTGACGGGCGGTCATTTTCAGCTTCAAAATTTGGCAGCTTGGGCGTCTCCTTCTAATCTAATTCCTCCAAGCGTCTACATTACCGTGGCCACACAATAGTCGCAAAGGATCATGGTACATCCACCTGCAGTTTTCTCATTACTTCTTACTTTCTTTACGCCAAAAAGGCTCAGTGAACCTTGAACGACCCTTGAATTATTATTTCAAGCAGCAAGTTTCCCTCACCCCGTAATATGCGACCTGTCCACATTACTGACTATGTGTCCTGGTTGTTGATTTGACTTAAATCTTGCAAAATATTATTTACAGGATGTCTCATTATATCCGCTATTAAGTATGTACATAGCTCAGGAATTAAGATATAATTTTAAAAAAATAGAAAACGGGCCACAAAACGATAACAAGCGTTGATCTCCTCTATAAAGAAGATTAACCCTAGAATACAAAGGCGTCGTCTGACAAATTACACGACTAGTGGTGAAATCTCCCCCACTCACTTCCACTAGATTCACACCTCTCATACTCCGTGTACCTTCAGTGCGTGGATAGACAATGAAGGTGAAGGGCCTTCCTAGTCTCTTTCTTTATGTCATTTTTAATTCGCGTCGTCTAGTAGACTACGGTTTTGCTTACGAACTACAGTGGACGAATTAGATTACAACGGCGTCGTCTGACAGACTACGCGACTAGTGCTGAAGCCATGTGGGGACCTTCAATGAAGTATCTGCTGTGAGTACCAAGTCAACTAGATATGTCTTGCTTTAAAGCTTATAACATATGTTATTTTTAAGTGTGTCTTTTTATTTTTTCTAAAGTAGTCTGTCAGACTACGCCTTTATAATAACGTTTGGTACAGATCACCTTTGTAATTTAGGGTTAAATGTTTCCTCTTATGTCTGATTTTACGTATTAATCAAGCTCTCCTGTATCGTTATGTACAGCTCAATGGATTAGCTATTGTACCAGGGTGAGTCATATGTTCGTAGCGTTTTCATAGATAATGTGCAGCACCCGCCTCCCCCTGTACCACAGAAGCCTATTCGTCGAAGTACATCCCATCACACTGTATGGTTCTTCTCGAACGTTCCACCAGTGACACAAGCCCCTGACGATACCAGGCTGCAGGCTTTGAAGCAAAGAACTTAGTAATGCCAGTTGTCACATCATCCACGGAATGGAATTGTCTACCCCGCAGGGAGTGTGCCATGGAACGAAACAGATGAAAATCAGATGGCGCAAGGTCCTCACTGTAGGGGGTGTGTGGTAAAATGTCCACGGAATCCATGTCCGCAATGTGCTGGCGGACTTTTCTTGACCTGTGGCATGGAGCGTTGTCAAATTGGAGGAGCAGTCGCTTTCGGTTCACCAATGCTGGATAACGACGGCGCACAATATCGTATACCCGTTGCAGCTGTTCAGCATACAATGTCCCATCTACGGAACGACCATGTGGAACGAGCTCCCAGTGCACCGGACCTTCGAAATTCCACCACACACAGTATTGTCTTCTCTTCAAACCGCCCTCTTTGAACCACTGCTGCGCCTCAGTATCTGGTCGAAGCCATTGTTTCCCGGTGTCAGGATAACGAAGAAAGACCCACTTTTCATCATTCGTGATAATCCGCCGCCAAAACCTGTCGTCAGTTGGGTTTCGAAGCAGTTCTTCACACAGGGTCACACGTTGTTGAGCTTGAGCGGGAGTCAAATCATGGGGAACCATTCTCGATTGCCTAAAGCGAAACCCCAAATCGATGCAGATGACGAACGACACTGGTTTGTGATGTCCGGACCTCATCTGCCAGCTGACGGGTACTGGTTCATTGGTTTTACGAAACTCGTATAACTTCCTCCCAATTCACACTACGCATTTTCTCACATATCACAGAACAGGGTTCCCACTCATTTGCCATGATCAAATTCCCTGACTTTTCCAGGTCACTACTCAGAAATTTCCAGGTACCCCATTTTGTATATATATCATAATTCCATGGGAAAATAAAGATCATAGTTGCATGGAAATAAAAATACATAAAAATATTTCACTGAAGTCTTTTCTTAAATTGCTTCATGGTTTGCACATTAGCCTCCAAGTAATTTCAAAAACGATCTAACATTAAATGCCTGCTGTAGCTAGATGAACTTCAAAACAATAAGCTATCAAATTCCCTGACTTTTCCAGGTTTTCAGGCATTTTTTGTGAAATTCCCTAACTTTTCCAGGCCTTTTTATGCTAAGCTGGATCCCCTGACTTTTCCAAGTGAGTGGGAATCCTGCAGAAAGTTGTTTCAAACATTTTAAAATATATTTCAACCATGTTCATTAAGGAAATATTTTTGACAGTATTTTCTGGATCAGATTTCCATATTTAAAACAATACAAGAAAAAAAAATTAAGCATAGTAGATATACCTTGTATTAATATTTGCTATCTTTTTTTAAATCTCTTTTTATAGGCTTATTCTAGATGCCTATATGTTGTGAGTTCATTTTCGTATTTCGAAGATTGGGCCTTACAAGATTTTTCGTCATATAAATGAATGCGTGTGCCTACTTCATATAATTGAAACCTTGTATATAACTTAGGAATATTTCCGAAATAAACAAAATCCATAGGGAAGATTATTAAAGGACTTAACATATGCTGCTATCTGGCGAGGGAAAGAGGAACTTCTATGAAATCGATTATTTTCATACAAATGAATATAAAAAAAGACTTAATTTTTGAATTATGACGGGGCTGTCCTATTTGAAGAAAACAATAATTAAGAACTAAGAACAAAGATGACGTAATTTATAAATTGATAAAAAGCATTTTCTTTTTCAAATGAAAAAGTATAATTATTATTGTTTTTATTGTTACAATTAGAATATAAAATTGTTCCTTACGTGTATAACCTTAAAAAGACCTTTATTAATATTATTCTATGAGAAAGATTTTTATATGTATCCACTGCTAGTGATATGTTTAAAAATATTCTAAGCATATTTTCAAAATATGCTTTATTTGATTCAGCAAAAATTCCGTTAGTTGACTTAATTTAAAAAAAAAACATTTAGAATATATTTGTTTGCTCTGTGGGCTAGAGCCAATATCTAATGATAACAGAAATTGAATTGACATAAATTATCTGAGTGATTATCAATTAAAATGAACATACAGAAACATCATCCTAGTGTAGGCCTAATGTCCATGAACATGCCCCCATAGTTAAATCTGCTTATAAAGCTTATAATCAAAAAGGTTTCACGACAATCGGATACAACTGGAACGTACCATCAACAATTTTTACGAGACCTTCGCGAGAATTGGTAGTAGTTTCGAGTTAGGGGCCTATCTCTAGTGTACCGAGTTGACATTAAATCTCATTACTTACTATACTTTGACTTGGACCATCGCTATCTCCCGCGATGTTAATTTTCTACATCTTGTTTTAATTTATATCGAATTCCGAGTGTTGTTATAACAACTACATCTATTGTTGGAACATTATAACAATGGTTAGCTTGTGCATGGAACAGATATGCTACTATATGTTTATACACTGTTGCAAATACTACAATAGTACCATTCCAAAATGCAACTTTTAATTATTTCCACGCAGAAGTATCGATTACCGGTTAGAAGTGGGGCCGGGGGGAAGGGAGGAGTTCGTCTTTGAATAGCTATTTGTGTTAGTGGAAAGTATCTTTGTAGGACATTTTAGCCGAGTTTACAAAAGTGTCATTGCATAAATAACACAAGATATTCCTGTACATTTAAACTAACACTATAGCTTACGGAACTCACAAGTTCATCGCCTCAATAACAAATGTTCGCCATTGGATTCTAACCTCAGCAAGGTCAAGTAGGTTTTTCACCACACGAACAAACATATTCGAAAATCCGTTTTTAATACTGTACTTCCCACTACATCTCGCTCGACCTTCTCAACGCAAGATAGCTAAAGTATTATTAGGTAGGCTCTTAACGTTACGCGCGTTGATGCTCAATTGCGGACTCACTTTAGATGATGTCACGGTTTGGACCCGGTTAAACATCCAGGTTAAATTTTCATAGTGCGTTTTTCTATGAATTTAAATAAATATATTTCGTATGTGTATTGTATTGTGTGTATATAAATAGTACAATGTACACGTGTATTTAAATCATAAATAATCACAATAAATGTGCAATTACAAACTGTAAAAATACAGGACTTAACAATAAAGAAGTTAGATGTCACGCTTTCTTCCGAGATGAACATAAGAGGAAGGAGTGGATTATAGAATTTAAAAGAAAGGACAAATTCAGCGCAAATAGCGCTAAAATTTGTTCCGTACACTTTCTTCCACAAGACTATGAAAGAGATATGGTCTGTCATGAACTATTAAATTTGTCTTTAAAAGTTACGAGCATTCCAACTGTGCATATGCATAACTGTTTAGAAAAATATTTAGTACAGAATCGTTTGTTTTGGACCTACTTTCGTTGGTTTTGCGTATTGTGTCCTCGTTTGAAATACATATGTACGAAGGAAATATATTTAAATATGAATTTTATTATAATATAATATAAGCTGAGTCATAATGAATGGAGCTTGGAGTTGTGATAGCGTGCTCGTTCCACAGTTGGGAGGTTCTGGGTTCGAATCGTGAAACCGGCCGTCCTAAATGAAGTTTTCCTGCCCTACAAGCAAATGCCGGGATGGTACTTTATCTTCAGGGCCATTTCCGTAATTTACACCTTGGACATATAATAATAAATTTTAAAAATGTGTTAACATATCTCTTCAACAAATTTATATTGGCCAATAAATCCACACATGTCGGTTCAATATTTTCTGGTCATGTTATGTATTGAAGCTGGGTAACAATAAGATTGAAAAGCTATCCGTATAATTCTTTCCTCTTGAAAAGAAAAATAAGGATAAAAACCACCATCTTCTTGTATGTTATTAATCATATTATTGACTATCTGTCGAGAATATGCAATATACATAGTCATAAATCTTAGTTTAAGCGGAAGCAGGAGGACATTTTTAGCCCGATACGCTTTCAAATCGCTGACCGAGGTAGTCGCATGGTCAAAGGTGTTAGACCAGCGTCTCCAAAGTTGCAGTTCGAATTCCGCCTTGAGTATGGATGTTTGTGGATTTTTAATAAGCAATGCACTCGTATAGTCGTAACAGGCCAAAGTTGAAAGTTACTAAAATGGCCCATATATACAAATATGATGTTTCGGCATGAGAAAAATTCGATGGCTGTCTTCTGCGTTTCTCGTTCCACTATTATTATTATTAGTAGTAGTAGTATAGGAATAACCTTTATTTATTTTATTTATAATTTTTTCAAAGACAGTCCAAAAATAAATTATATATGAGTTCCTAACCACAGAATTAAACGATGAGAAAGTAAATTATTAAAGAAGACGCCCTGGTTTAAATCGAAGTACCATTCCGACAGTTGTCTTGAAACAATGATGAAGACAAAGGAAAAATCCGCACTTAGGATGGCATATCCTGCGATTTCGATTGGATAGATCCGCTTTTGGTACCAACACATTACCATGTTTCCACGCTACTCCCTTAATAATAATAAAAGTAAAAAATAAGAACTACAATTTATATGGCAGCAAAAGTATGTAAATACTTGTCCGCTACTAATATCTACAACTGCCACAATTCCAGAACACCCTTTTCAATCATTAGAAGAAATTTTAACTTCATAAATGCAAATGTCAACAAGTCTAAGAAATTATAATTGAGCCCGTGTAAGCCTAGTCCTGTTGATATATTCCTGGAAATTTGAATGTTTGTTCAGATGTGTTAAGTCGTTATAATAATAATGTACTTTTAGTAAAATTTTAATAGGTTCAGAAATACAACAAATACGCGTGAAATATAGCAAGTGAAATTAATGTCAGCAATATATTTCAAATACTAATTCATTGAATTAAAACATCCAAATGTTATTCAGGGATACATTATTTTAATTACTCTTACCTTGGACAATTGGGTTTATCTAGTACAAAAAACATTTCTTTCAGTTGTGATCAAGAGATGTCAGGTGTGCGGTGCGTTTCATTAATTGTAAATGTTTTCATAATTAGTTGTTTAAAATTAACTTTTATTTGTATTTATATTTGTAAATTACAGAAATGTCATTTCAGCATCCTTCTAAAGGGAACTTTTCTTTATTAATACCAGTAATAAAGAATATAATTAAATTCCACATAGAAAATCGTAAGATTTTATTGAGACAAATAGCTACAGGGAACAGACTCTGTCTCCTAGAGTCCAAACGATGACGTAACCCGCACCTCAACCAATGAGCACTGATTTCCGCGTAACACTCGTAAGGGCTCCCCCTGGTTCTCAACGCTCTCTTCCTCCGGCTTTCCAACTCAGTGGCGTATTCTGGATTCATAGCTCGGACTACCATTGCCAAAGAGGTTACAATTAGTAACCTCTTTGACGATGACGATGATAGGCATTCCCGCCTCCGTTTCATGTAAATTAATTAAAATATTTTTCCACAAGCTTAGACTGCGGCGGTATGTTAGATAGCCTACAGGATACGCTCCTGTTCCAATATAATCTTAGTTTCTCCCTCATCGGAGTTATATGGCCTACCCATCTTAGCGTCGTGATTTTAATTATTCTTATAACAATGGGTGAATTCCACAGTCTGAGAAGTTTTTCATTATGCAGTCTTCTCCATTATCCAGTCATCTTGTTTCGTTTCGGTCCGTGTATCTTTCTTAAAACCTTATTTTCAGATACTTGACATATATGTTTATCTGGTATGGTCGTACTGCAACTTTCGCAACCATAAAGTTTTACCCGGCCGAATAGCCGTTCTGTATGTTTTCAATTTCAAGTTACTTAATATTAATCGCGAGGTTAGGAGTTTCTGGACTGACTAGAAACATGAGTTGCCCGGTGGTAAGCGCCTTTTTCTTTCTTCCGTGAACCCGTTTTTGGTTGTTACATATGCTCCCAAGTATTTAAATATCCGTACTTTCTTTATGATTGCATTCTTAATTGCTGTTTCTATGTTCTTCGTCATCTCCGTTTCGGCTTGTTATCAAGTATTTTGTTCTGTCTGCGTTCATTTGTAGCTCCTATCTTATCGAAAACTTTTTCCAAAACATCGGTGTTACTTTGTAGCGCATTTATATCGTCCCTATTAAATCTATATTATCCGCGTATACGCCAGTTGACTGAAGCCATTCAGCGTTATTTCCTTTCTATTTTCGTTAGTTTTAGAACCGCTTTTTTTAATCCAAAGTCAAAGACTAGTGCTGATTATATCCCATTCGAATCTTCAAACAATCTGACATATCATCATCTATGCGTATTCTGTTTATTGGGTTGCTGATACGGATCCTCACTAGTTGAACATTTGTTTTTCAGAATACCGATTCGTATCAGGATAATATATATATATATACAGTATATTCCTTTGGATAGAATCATATGCATTCTTAAAGTCAAAGCTATTTGTCACAAAGCGAAAGGGAATTTGAATTCACTTATGGCCTTTCGGCATCTCAGGTCAAGGTTGTATAGGGGGATTCCTGATAGAGAGATGTTGAGAAGTGATTGGCCAGACCATTAGGCATTTTGCCTGGTCTGACTCAGAAAATAAAACATGAAAAACGCTTAGTTAGAATGGCGTTAGGGTAGAACGTACATCTCTTTCTTCTAAATTCACATAGGTAATCATCAATTATTTCAGTTGTATATAAGCTTCTAACATGTGGGAACAGCGAGATTCCGCGGTAATTATTACAGTTCTCCATATAGCGTTTATCAATTTATGGAGTTCCTTGATTAGTACCATTCCTCAACGCTTTAATTAATTCAGCTGGAATATTGTCTATTCCCGGTGATTTGAAATTTTTAAATTTGCAAATATAAATTTTAACCTCGCTAGGTTGGTGTATCCATGGTTCTGCGGTATAGATGTCAAATTTCTCTATTACTTAGTTTCTATCATCCCTAGCCTTCGCTGGTAACACTTTTCTTAACGGGTTTACCTTTATTTTTTCGTACCGTTTTTCTCCATCTTCCGAATTTTCTGCGTCAGACATTTTCGTTTCTGAATCCGCATGCGGCGTTACGTTTCGTGTTACTGTAGTAGTTGGCATTTACTCGGTTTTATTGCTTAGCTGTTTTGCTTGTTTTGGTTCTTCATGAGGCTTCATGCATTCTTCATTATACCAAGGCTTGTTTTTTTCTCCTTTCCTTTCATCTACACGTTTCTTGCTGTGCCGTTCACTGTGTCAAATTGCCTTCACTAAATGTTAGTGTTGGTCACCCTCCATTCTTCTGTCATCCCTAACGTCCATTATGTTGGTATATTTTCGTCTGTTTGAATCATGCTCACTACACCAGATAAAAGCAAATATCTACAATTTTAAGATGTTACTATTCATATATGGAAGAAAAATTTGTTTTGTGCTAGAACCAACATGCGAGCCCATCAATGCGATTATATCGATATCCACCCTGAAAATTTGCTAGGGGAATGTACGTATTATAGAAAGGTAATATATAAATAATCGTTGCATTACATTAACTGCAAGGTACAGAGATAAGAGATGGAATATTGGTCGAAGTGTACAAAAGGATTTTTCTTTTACGATACAATCAACAGATGTCACTTCTGCTTCGCTTTCGTCCTGGAATGAGACACTGCTGAGTTGTAGCGTACCTCCCATACCACAGTACTCCTCGCCAGGGATGAATTTAGGGGTCTTGACCCCCGAATTTTTTATATAAATTGACAATTTTGCCTATTTTAAAAAGTATATATATATATTAATTAAATTTCTGTTGGACGTAGATTCTCCTACCCAACAAGCCAAATGCCGACCAAGACAGCAAATGGACGGGGATTTTCGTCGGGCCGGCATCGGGGATAGGCAGAGCCCAGTCTAGTAGTCGAGAAGTAGATGGGGGATGGTCGGCGTGCAGCCACAAATGGCGTTTGGTCGTCGGGCCATTTGTGGGCCGCCGTCGCTTTCTGACTTGCCGGCATAGAGGCGAAACCCCAACCAAACCCCAGCACTTGATAAGTGGGAAAAGGATGGGTACCCGTCCATTGCCTTTGTCGGGAAAAGGAGGCTCCCCGCCCATTTCCTGATGGTCGGGAAAAGAGAGGAGCCCCGTCTATTCTTGATGGTCGGGAAATAAGCGGGGTCCCACCCACTTCCTGGTGGTCGAGAGAAGGTTGGCGGTCCGTCCATTATCCGACCGTTTAAATCCGAAATTTATGTAACTAAAGTATCGGCATACCGTTGCAAAAGAATTCTGTCGGCAGGACTAGAATATAGAAACGAGAACCTATTCGACACATCTCAGCTCAGCTGGAGTGGCGCTGGTTTTGTTTTTTGTATCCATTTTTTATTTTCTAATTCACAATATGAAATGAAATGTCGAAACTTAGAGATTTTGGGGATCGTCTTGCATTGGATGTTGAGTATAAATGTATTGTTCCTGTAGGAAAATATGAATAAAGGAAACGTGCTTTACATTTGTTAAAAACAAAGGTGCCTCTCTGCGGTATCAGGAACTTGTAATTTATTATTATTATTAGCTATTGCTCGCAGCTTTACTCTACTCGGAAGCCATATTTGAGTATCTGGCTGTATGGTCTAGTGGATAAAACCCTGGCGATCTATTCTAAGGGTATCGCGTGTTCGAACCTCACAGCCAACCATCCTGACTGAGGTTTCCCAGGGTTTCTCCTCAGTTTCACCAGGCGAATACCGGTATGGTACCTTAAGACCACAACTTACCCTATCCTCTGCTTAACCCATCCCGTCCTTGATCACGATCCAACCATTGTTCTGAGCCTTTACGATTGCCATGACCGATCTATTTTTATCAGAAGTTACAATCAGATCCAGGAAACCTTCCCACTGACTCCTTACACTCAGGGAACTGCACACCCCAAGATGGCGATTCTTGTTGGCCGGTGTCAACTCATGTGGCACCCATGAGTCCAACTTTTTCACCTTGCCGATTGAACGGAGTCGCCGACTGACAGTGGTATGTATGGTGTGTGTCTAACTAGTCACAGTGGCACCAACACTTTTCCGAGCGTCCACTTCCACGGTGTTCCTGAGCATCTCATCCAACATGATGTTGTTCGGTGCCCTCGGGGCTCGTTTTGCAATGTTGTATCACCGAAACGAAATTCGACGTTCCTGTCCCAAATGCACTGTTTATGTTTTTCGAAACTTGCAGTGCAGAATGTCTCAGTTTCAGTTTATAAAGTAAAATCACTCGCAATTGTGTGTTCTTCATGGAGCACTTTCATACAACCCTGTATAACAACACTCTGCCTCCTGACTGTCTGGGTACGCCAGCCTGTTTGCTGGACGTATACAGAGATTGTGACTTTAGACGCGTGACCTCAGTCAATCCCTGTGTTGGACACTTAGGCCGATAAATATGGATTTTTTTACTGTGTTCCAGAACTCTTTGTTCCAAATTTTAGAACAATAATCTGTTTTTCTTCTGTTGCAAAATAGTTCGTCAAGACTAAGTAAATATGCAGGGCAACTACACTATTTCAATTTTATGAAGCATTGATATTTAGTTAATTATTTTTACTGAATTCTGGAAAGAGACAAGAAACATTCCGACCAGTGGAGACCAACAAATTTAATTTGTGACAGAGGACGTAATACAAGAAAATCTCCAAAGTTGAAATGGAGGTAACTTCCGATTTTTTTCTGTACATCAAACCTCTGTAGGTACAGATACAATTGATATTAAAAAGTGAAAAGGATTGACTGGACCGGGGATCGAACCCGGAAGCGGGTCAACTGGGTGGCGCAGTTGGTATCGTATTGGGTCGGTAACCCAAAGGTTCCGCGTTCGATTCCTGGTGCACTCACATACTTTTCATTCTTTAATAACAAGGAAATCTATTCAGGAATTGATTTTCGAAACTTTTGAAAACAGAAACGGTCCTCATAAGCTATTTGATACGTGCAAGAGATCTACCCGTTTTTTGGTGTGCACATAGAAGTGGGAACAACACAAAATGGAACTCACCTAGGCCTCTGCATAATCTCTATCGCAATCGATCACTTCTTACCATCTTTCAGGTAAGTGAGATCCCCACGCCAATAAAAGTTATCAGGTTTGGCGTCGATGAACTGTTGTACAGCAGTTTCTACAGTCTCCAAGTCATCAAATATTTTCCAAGCAAAGGAGTTCTGCAAAGCGTGTGACAGGGCAAAGGAGGGTGGGAGAAAAATTCCCAACCAAAGTCCATCTTTTTTGATTGGTGATGACAGCTGCATGTGGCCTGGCGTTATCATCATCCTTGGGGATCGACGAGGCCTGGTTGCTCGTAGTTTGTCCAACTATTGACTGTCGAAGGTAGCATTAATGATTTCGTTATGTTCTAGGACCTTCCACTGAATTATGCCTTTGATATCCCACGGCATACTTAACATCACCTTCTTGGGACGAAGTTCTGGTTTTGACGTCGATGGAGGCGGTTCGAAAACGCGACACACAGACCTTCTACGCTATTCGTTCCTGTACGGAAATCACTTCTAATCACACGTCACAATGCGTGTTTAAGAACTTTTTTTTACCGGTAAAGCAAGGAGACAAAGGTAACTGACAGAAATATGAAAATGCTGTAATTAAGATAAAATGTCCATCCCTGATCTGGTCTAACTGAACTCTGCACAGCTGAACTGAAATGTTTCTATGACAACTCCAGCTCCCTCTCAGTCGCAGCTCCCTCTCAGTCGCAGCTCCCTTCACAATTGTATGTACAACACACACGCAACCGATTCTTCAACCGAAAACTTACTCTATATTACCCATAAGCCTCCCACGCGCAAATTAGGCTGGTATTTAAGAATACAGTGTTTGAGCGAAGGAAAATAAGGAACCCTACAACAGAATTGGAAAATGGAAATTAAAAAAAATGTGATTTTGCAAACATTTTCAGTTCAGACTTTTCTTACTTTCATGTAAATTAATATCACTCGTGCAGATTACAACATTTGTTCACAAGCTTAGGTTGTGATGGTAGCCTTGATAGTCCACAGTATCCGTCACTGGTTACAATAAGTTTGAGTTAAATCTATGTAGCTTGTAAAAGGACGGTATTTGACAACACAACCATCATATGTCCAGAAATAGCTCTTTTGTTGTTGCTAGATGTAGCGCTGAACAAAATTCCCGATTTTAAAAGATCAGCACTGAGCGAAGGAAAAGATCACGTCGTTTTCATTGGCATTGCCCTTTCTTTCCTGTGTCTTGTTGTCTGGGTGTGACCTTTCCCCGGTGAAAGGTTAAGAACTATGTAGAGAAACTCAAGCACTGGGTTAATAGACTTATCCGGCGAGTTTCCACCTCTTCACGCAGCCATGCGTGCCTTAACTTCTTTTCTTAACGGACAAGATGACCGGCTAATTGATTGAAGATGGGGAGTTGAGGTGAACCATTTCATTGTGTTCGGTCTTAAGTTACATGCAAAGAATCAAGGAGAGAGAAAAAAGAAAACTTCGACTACAACAAACCGAAAATGCTGACAAGACCTCGTGTTCATATTTTTCCACGTGCGTTAAAGGACAATTAGAAAATAACTTCCATTGTTTTAGTTTTTGGCCAAATTGGAAGACAAAAAAATTACGTTTCCCGAATGGTCGTAGCTGAGTTACTAAGGCGTTGACTTAGCAATCGTGAAGGTCTTGGGATCGATCTTTACTGAGGTTTTTCCAAGATTTACCTTACACAAGACTACCCAGCAAGTGATATATCGACCCCCGACGGCGGCCTGACCAACTAGTAGTGCGGAAATAGTTTGAGAAAGGTCGGCGCGACTCATAAGTGGCGTTTGGTTGTCCGGCTATTTTTCGGGCTGGCTTCGGTCCTGCAATTTGCCGGTATATGGGCGTTCCCCACCCACATGACGTCGGCCCCACCTTCGTCACGACGACAAATGCCGATGTCATTTGGCTTCCTGAGTATGGGTGGTGTGTAACTTAAATTATACTACATGCAAAATCGCTAAGAAACAGTGAGGTGTTGAAAAAGTACGAGAGAGAGAGAGAGAGAGAGAGAGAGAGAGACAGAGACAGAGAGAGCAGGCGTTGGGAAAATAGGGAAGCTAAAAATATAAAGTGTACAATCATGTAGGGAACCTCAAAAAATCTAAAGATGAATTTATTTATGGCCTTGAGGCAATTTCTGTTAAGGCCGTTTTCAGATGTGTTTAATATGACTTTACAAATATATAATTTTAATTATTTGATCTTAACCTTCCTCCTCCCCGATGAGACTTTAGCCAGGGGGAGTCCCCCATTCCTCCAGGATTTCTCACCTTGCTCACATTGGACTTTATACTTGTTTTATATATATATAAATAAATCACAGCCATATTCAATCCACTACTGGATGAGGCCTCTCCCCGGAGGAAGGAGATTGGTCTACTGCTCCCACGCTGACCAGACGGGTTGGGACAGGAGAGTCTAAGCTCTCAACTGTGATTGTTACTATCTTTTATTCATAGCAGCTCCCCAATTGCATCAAAAAATCCTTGGCAGCGCCGGGAATCGAATATATATTTGCACTCTGTTGACCAATGTTATCCATGTATGCTATTGCATCAGAAAACATAGGAAGTGTAAAATATTTATTTCCTTAAAATTGACTATTCATCCAAATCGCAAGCAATGCAAGCTTTCATGAAAATGAGTCCTTACGGTAATGGTGAACAGGCACGGCGCTACAAGGGGTCCTGAAGGCACCAATCTTAGCCCGCAAGTTTTAGCACTACTCCATTTCAAGCATGTCAACTCTCTTTTCCAAATGAAATAGAGTAGCTTACAAAACTTTCTATCCTGGCGCCGTGATTGATGACGAGAGAGCGAAGACCGGTTAGAATATTAGGTAATGCTCTATTATAATCATTTCATAAATCTTTTGCTTTTAATTTTGACATGTAATTTCATGTTTCCAAGTTCTGGCTAAGGATTCAATATGCTATTGTGGATGAGATTAGGTTTGTTTAGCTAAGACTGCATCAAATATAAGATTAATAAACAGTAGAAAATATTTCTTCTTTGAAGCTATTTTAAGAAATACAGAAATGCTTTTCTAGAATATCTTCTACATGTGCTAAGGAAGGACCTCGTCCGTCAGGGTTTCAGTCTCTAATCTCTCCTTTTCCATTTCCAAATACAACGTACATTGTCGTCCCTGTTATTACATAATCATATTTACCTTACGAAAACCATATAGGTGTAGGAAAACGTAACATTTGCGTTGAATACGTCATTGACGCAAGTACATTCGGTTAATATTTAATGCAGCTCGCCAAAACTAAATTGAAAAGTCTGCGTCGTGTCGGCGCAGTGCGTTAATTATTCTGGCAAACCACGTCATCCTCGGGCGGGAGTTCCGAACGGTGAAGGTGATTTATGTACAGAAAATATTATCTAACGTGACTTTTCTAACCTACGATAACCTAACGCAATGTACTTTAACTTCTGAAATGTTCAATATGCGCATCACATATAAAATAATCGAACCTGACCTTTCAAAGTTCAGGTCTCGAAATGGAAATTTTCACAAAACGGAACGCTTTACCTTCATTACCATGCTTTTGTTCTTTTTCTGTCTATGATTATCATGATGACGAGACAGAACAGCAAGGTTCTAGATATTCACGAACCAGAACGGCGTTCCAGTCTGTTTCGAATCCCGTTTCTAATCTAACCTAACCCAATGAGGAATAATACTACAGCGGGAAGATGCATTCTAAGATGGCAAATTAAGAGTCTGCGTGATCGAATCCATTTCCGTTCGCAGTGAATTTTTCACTTTTCAGTAGCGCATATATTGACCAACCTTCCAAGTTAACTACGGAATATAGTACTTGGACTTGATAGAGTAGTATATAATATACTAGAAATTAGTTCCTCGTTAATACATGGTCAGCCGTATTCAGAAACCTTTTTTAAAGTGACTAGCGCTGTACTAACGAGTGATTAACAATCTTTAACATGGGCAGTCACTCGTTAGTACAGCGCTAGTCACTCCAAAAACGCTTCTGAATACGGATGGGTAAGTTGTATGCAATTTTCGCATTTTCGCGGGTAAGTTTTCGCATTTTCGCAATCAAGAATTAAATTAAAAAAGGCTATACTTAAGAGGGCGAGGCTCATCCTATAACAGCTCTGTTACCTAACCATTTCCGAAGAATACATTGACAAAATTATTAGACAAAATAGAGGGGGGGGGGACATTTCACGATCATATCGAGTATACGCAAAGTTAAAAATAGGAATCGAAATATGGAAATTATAAATCGTAAGATCGATTAAGAAACAACAAATAAGTAATAAATAAATAAAAAAAATAAGTACATTCATATTATCACATACAAACAAATGAAAGTTGAAATCTTGTTTTGGAATACGCACCAAAAGTTGTGTATTTGTAAGTACAATACATACACGTGTGAAATATTGTCAACTTTGAACAACTCCTTGGGTCCTGTACCGATGCTTGTTTTTTTTTTTTCAAAAGTTATTTTAAAAAATGGTACATTTTTACCAAAACAAAATTAATATTTTTTTCATTATTTCATTGCATGCAATATTTTATTGCATTGCAATGGCGTAGGTTACGATTGACTTCTTTTCCAAACGGTAGATGGCACTCCTGATCCGCTATCAACTTAGAGTTCGGTTATCACATGGTTTTATTTTTCGAGAAGTCCTTTTTTTGAATTCTTTGCTTCGCAATATTAGTTGAATATTTGTTTACATCGTTTGCAATAATGGCTGACGGTGACGGTGTGAGTGGACGATGATCTATTACCAGAAGTACAATTGAATGTCCCATTTTCGGTGCCCATCAGAACTTACAAATAGTGCTTTACAATTGCAGATACTCTAAAAGGTTATTTGTATGTAAGGCATGAATTAAAACGTGAAAGATCCGGTCAAGAACCAAGCATTTCGGAAATATCCAAAATGCTCGGACAGCAAATAGAAGAAATTTGGCAACGAGCCTCCATTCCCACAGTCTCACAGAAACGCATCCTTCAACTGATTTGTAAACATTATATATATATATCTCAGCTTCATCCGATATCCCAAAATCAAGAGAAATGAAAACTACAACGTAATAGTGGGGACTTTTTTAAAAATGAATCAACGAAGCTGTTTTGATATCGCAGCTTGTAAATGCCAAATACGTTACTTTCTGCTCTTGCCATAAGTCGCATACGTTTCCAACCCTTTTGCTTGAATGGAGCAAGGCATGCATTTAAGACAATAACATCGTCCCGTTATCTAAGTGACGATCTCAAAAAAATTATTGGTCCTGTCATTCAACAAAATGCATATTTTTGCTATCCGGAAAACATTCTGTTAGCAATGTTAACGGATGAACGAACGATAGCATATCATTTGTAGAGACTTTTGAAGGCTAGAGAAGTGGCCTCTGTTCTCAGAGAAGGAAGAGAATTCAGTATCCAAGCTTAACTTCAGTTCCTCAGACTACATTGATGTCATCAACTAGCATGCGTGTGAAATAACTGCACCCCAATTTTAGCTGGCGTATCGAATGAAAGTCTCCAACAACCTATAAAAAATACCGAAGTGGATTTGGAGCTCGTTCAGTTCTCCTGTCATACTCAGGTGGTAGAACTCTGTGTTAAGATGGTGCCCGAGGCTTCTTTGTCCGTGATTGGCCAATCGGCTAAGAGTGGCTTCATACGAGCAAGAATTAAATCTCGAAACATGATGTCATCGTTCGAAACGTAAAAAGATTTCCAAGTGGTTTAATGACGGAACGATGACCGTTCCTTATGGTTATAATTAACTAATGACTATTAAGGTTTCCTATATAGTGAAATATTGTTACTTATATTGTACTTACTGTGTGCCTGTGTATTACCAACTCGTGCATAATGTTTGTCTCTTCAGTTTATGGTTTCTTAATACTAAATATATCATTTTCCTATTTTACTTCTAATGTTGAATGATTCACCTGGCACACCTTCACATAAAACTTCATTTCTCTAGCTCGAACGGTGTGAATAATGGTTTTTGGGAGGCCATTTTGACTCCAAGATAGCGACTTATTCAAAATGCTGTAATATTTTCCTAATGTACTCTTGATAATACACCTTTATGCCAACTTTCGAATCTCTAGCTTAAACGGTGTGAAAAATATTTTTTGAGGCCCGCCATTTTGGATCCAAGATTGCGTCTTTGGAGATATTTTGTAATATTTCCGTAACCTACTAGTGATAATATACCTTCGTACCAAATTTGGTGTTTCTAGCTCCAGCAGTTTAAGCTATGCTCTCTATACAACAATAGGTTTGGTGACCAGTTTGGATCCAAAATGGCGACTTTCTTAAAATGTTGTAATATTTTCCCAAACTACTCGTGATAATACACCTTTATGCCAAATTTCGTATGTCTAGCCCAAACGGTGTGGAAAATGGATTTTTTTTGGTCCGCTATTTTGGATTCAAGATGGCGTCTTAGGAAAAATTTTGTAATATTTTCGTAACCGTGATGATGTACCGTCATACCAAATTTACTGTTTCTAGCTCCTATGGTTTAGGCTATGCACTCTATCCAACAATAGGTTTGGCGGACATTTTGGATCGTAGAGGGCGACTTTTTCAAAATGTCGCATTTTTCTCGTTACCTATACTCTTTGTTATACACATTCATACCAAATTTGGTGTTTCTAGTTCCAGTAGTTTGGCCTGGGAATTTTGATCAGTCAGTGAGTGACCAATTTGTGGATATATAAGTATTATACATCGCCCGGTAGAGGGCGGAAGACATACTGTGAATGCGTGCAAATTTTAAACTTGCATTGAGGGATATAAACGGTAACTTTTTAACCCTATTCCATTAGTTGTTAACGAAAAATAAAAAAGTCGCCTTATTTCACTCCACCCTAAACTACATTAGTACAGTACAATAGTCAAAAGAACGTAGAACACAATTACACAACACGATGTCATGTATATTAGAAATAATAGTCACTTCTAGTGGCACAATAAGTACGTATTTATCACTTTTTTACAAACATGGACAGCCGTATTCAGAAACATTTTTTTTCGGAGTGACTAGCGCTGTGCTAACGAGTGATTAACAATCTTGTTAGTAGAGTCGCTCCAAAAAATGCTTTTGAATACAGCTTGGAGTGTTTAGCTATTATTGACTTAGGTAAAGCATTCTAGTAGCTGGCAGGCAATACTGAAAATGAAATTTGTTTAAATCGATGACATGGATTGTCAAACTTCTTATTTAGACGTGTTGAACAAGAATAAAAACAGATCTAGTTGAACAACGTTAAAAACCGATTTTTTTTTGAAAGTGTGGTGCTAATTTTCTCTAGTATATGCGTTACAAACAACTGTCGAATGATCATAAAAGTATCGCTTAGAACGGCTTTTAATGCACGTACTGACTGCGTGCTTCACTTGCAATTATCCTGAGTAGCCAATTGAAACACGTGTTTAAGTATTTACCCTATATTGCCTGCTCATAGAAATCATATGCAAAATAACGCGACGAGCGCGTAATGAAAAGTCGGTCTTATGCTCAGAATACGACCTCTAGGGTCAAGTAACTATACTAGAAGAAATTTTATATTATTTTAAAAGGAACTAAGAAAGTATTTTTAATTGAGGGCCTTAAATGAGATGCAAATGATGTTTGAATATTTAAAAAGAAATGTATAACATCTTTTCGTGTCCTCTATAAAATATGGTCTCGAATTTTTAAATTTTCAAAAGACACTTGTGCTAACAGACCAAGTTTGTTGGCTAGAGCAAAGTTAATTGGAGTACCTTACATCATGATTTCAAGTCTGTTCTTGAGGTCGTAGCTCAATTAGGATTATTTTAGCGCAAGTTTAGAATTAAATCTAGAGGGACAAATACTGGCATTTTGGAGCGAAACTTTTCACTGTCGTAACATGAGCCTCGGAACATTTCAGTTTATTCAAATACTTTATTACCTAATACAAAGACTTAATATCTAAAAATGAAGTTAACGATAATTCTAAAAAAATAATAAAGTCGGTTATACGTCACTTGAGTCTTTTCGCTTTTGACTTCACCAATAGCTACTATCATATGTTTTAACTTGGGAATTCAGCACAGGTTAAAATAATTCTGACTCCTCACACCAGTTATCATGACTGGAGTTCATTGGGAGAGCGTAACCTCTCTCAGTACCATAGATATTTATTAGTCTATGAGAGTTATCTTCAATGTTTCTGCTATTTATTAATTTCTATTACTATTATTTGTGCCAATAAAAATAGATTCATTGTATTAGATGATAATGTTGCTAAGTCAGGTTCTTAATTTTGTGCAAATCAGTTGGAGCTAAAGTTACCTAATTATATAAAATTCAATTGATATTCAAATTCGATCTTCTGCAAAAATAGGCTCTCCATAATCTTCCATGTTATCTTATGTTTCACGGAATTTGAAATTTGTAAAGAATAGAAATTTCTCTGCCTCACGAAAAAGAACAGTAGAAAAATAACTCATGGTAGTGTTTATATATTAACTAGAAATCAATAAAAATAGCTATAATTCGAGAACATACAATTGTGGTTCGTAATATTCAATAATGAGACAGGCAGCTCTCTCTTTTTCTTTATTTTGGCCGTGAAAAAGAAGAGGATAGATGAATGCGCTCTAGCTTTTCATTTGTTTGATTATATGCTGTGAATTAAACAACTTCCTTTTTCCGGTTTTAGGGTATACGTTTGTTAGCGAGAAAGGTAAAGTAAAATTTATTCTTAATATCGTTTTGCATCTATGTACTTTAAAACAATTTTTGCACAAACATATGATGAAATGAAACAGAGATAACTGACTTTTGCGTCAAGAAAATCATCATGGCTGTTGGTTCTGGAAGACAGTTGGAAATTGTTTTTCATTCCATGTGATAACTCGGTGATGGCAGTCAGAGGTGAAACACAAGTAGTTGTTTACTTAAAATTTTCTTTTAGTGTGATATAGTTGGAGAAGTTCTGGTGGGAGGGAGAACTAGCTGGCCGACTCCATGCATAGTATTAAAAATATATACCGGTATCCTCCGTGTGTGCAAAAGCTCGCACGGGAATAAATAGTGTTGTTTTCCCAACGTAGCTCTCTTCTACGTGGAATCAGTAATGTTTAGTTTGAACCAGCTATCGCATATAACCTTTGTATTTTAGGACCACGTAACACAAATCACTAGTTTTTGAATCTTGTTGGTACGCTTAAGTAAGTGAAGGTCTGTATTTCGCGTAGGCCTACTGAAAAAAAAAAGCAAACTGCAAACTACCGTTATTTCCCCGTGCACGCAAGGTAGGCTAACTACCAAATCAAGCATATAGGTCACAAAACATCACTAAGGAGTGAAAAGACAGTTTTTCTGGGGCTGGGGCAATGGCCCGTGTAGTAAGAGTATAATTATTACGGGTTACGATGATAAACAAAGGACTGTCCTTGCACTTACATCACTTCCTGATTTTAGATCACATTCGACATTTCAAGTTGCCGTTTTGAGAACCATGATGGCCCTTGCTCACGTAACGTTTCTATGCTGGATGAAATCTAACCTACTCATGAAACGCAATACTTAAGATTTTGAAGCAAACTTCAGGAACGCGATATAAAACCATGCGATTTCTCACAAACACGAATCAATGCAGAGGAATCGAAGGGGGATAGTCAGATCTTTCGGTCTGTCAGATTATTCTTCCTCACCCCCTCCTCGTTAATCGCTCGTTCTGCATATTTGCACAGCGTTTGAAAACTTGAGATTCTATGTCGAAAAGCAGCATGAACCGTTCGCTTTAGGGAATAACATTTTATCTTGGCAAAGAACGCTGTACTAACAAATTTATTGTTTATTTAGAACGTAGTGTAGTGTGTAGCAGTCAGCTGTTGTGCCATATGTACGCTTTATACTAGTTATTCCGTTGCATATAGTTCAGTCAGACCCTGATAAATACTTAGCGCAACGAGCAATTCATACGTAGTTTCTGGACAGGTGAACCGATGGTGGTTTGCCATTGGTTTCCATCTGATGAATAATAAGGACGGGCCCTATGGTTTAACGTTGGCTCTGAACTTATTGTCTTCCCACCGGGAATCTAACCCAGAACCAACTGATTACAAGGCAGCGAGTCTTACCACTCATCCTACCATAAGGGTCTGGGTTAGAGAATGGGTTCCCATTTAAAGAAATTCCTTTTGGCAGACGTACAGGCTTAGGTAGACTTCGAAGTGTTTTTATACTTTTATAATTTTATTTTCATTATAAAATTATAAATACGGTAACTAATTACCATGCAAACTTTTTGTTATTAGAACTGACTGTAGTGATATTCCAATTGAATTTAACAGCCCCAATGAAACCCACCTTATATACCCCTAAGGAAATGTGAGCGCTATCGAGATACTAGTTATTGATTTATAGATTAATCAAGAGCTTTTCAACGTTACCCCACAAGACACGGTTTTAAAAATGTCAAATTTCCACCCACAACCCCTGAAATGTTGGTGTCACCGTAAACTTCTTAGGGAGTACTATAATTTATGCAAACAAAGTTTCTGCCGCTGCTGTGAGTGATCCCTGGTGATCTCTCTATCAGTGAATTTTTGGGACCCACCACGTAGAACGTTCGGAAGTATTTCTTGACAACCGTTCCCTCTCGCGAAAATAAAGAATTTGCTCAAGAAACCGTGTGACGGGCGAAACTAACCCGCCTTCGCTCGCTAACTCGGTATTAATTTGTGGAAGCGCTATTTGATTCAGAAATGTACTCCCATTTCAATGTCGGGAAAAAAAAGTGAACGCAAGATGAAAGTTGTGAACACTTCAAGTAGTCGAACTATGATTATTTCTATTCAATACCTTTGCAAAATTGTCAATTTTATGAAATTAAGAGGTTGGTAGAAAAGACCTCATTATAAGGTGAAAACGTGATAAAACCAATATAATATGTTTGCTCTGTTTCAAATGGAACATTACTGTACTATTTCAGTAATTGAAAACAGTGAAAACTTTACGCGGATAATAAAAGTGGTTCTATGGATAAAGTAACTTGGAGAACACGATGTCCGTGATGCAAAAAGACGACGATAATGAAAACTCAGTACTGCTAGATGTCTGACAATTGTTCATTAATTATTTTTTTTCACATTACCTAAAGAATGCACAGAACATATCCGATCACATGTGTTGATGCTTGTTAATCTTTATGCTCGTCATTCTGCACTTTTCATGACATCATACCATGTTACTGGAACCCAGTATCCGTGGTCTAATAGGTGAGGTCGCGGGCTTCAAACTACTGGGCACTTTTTCTTTTTGCTAGCAGGAGTCTGGGAAATAGTTTAAATTAGGTAATGTACCTGGCTCATGGTGAAACTACAAGGCAGATTCCCCAATTGCAGTAATATAGTAGAACTACGCTTTTCATCCTGAAGGTATCAATCAAAATCAACGGAACGGGTTTTACTTAATTATATCTTTGAGAGGTAGTGAATGATTCAGGTCATGTTTAGGTAGGTCACCAGTTGCAGCAGATATTTCCTGGTTGTTGCGAGAGTACCCTGGTTTGGCGGTTCGTCCAGTGAAATGTCCGTTCCCTTTTAGGTGGAGGCCAACAGATATTTAGTTCCTAAAATTCTGTGTGATAAGTTTTCCTACACCAGATAGACTTATCTTGATGGTGAATATTTCGATACTTCTGTGACGGTTTTAAGGGGAAGGGAGTAGATGGCTGACCCCCTCGTGATTTATGTCAAAAGGTTAGGTTAAATTTTGTTTGTTTGAATTCTAAACTGAATAAATAGCTTCTAGATTACGTAAGGGTAGGTTAGGTTCGGTTAATATCCATTACCGAGCGGGTCAGTCATCTACACCATTGCCGTTTTAAGAATTCCTCCTTTACAGCTTGTCTACCACCCTGGAAATCTGGAAATACTCTGGGAAATTATAATTTATGAAGGAAACTCAGGGAAATTTGTGAGTCTGTCCACAGTTGGTAAGAGCACTGATCTGCAACGTGGAGGTCGTGGGCTCGATTGCCAGTGCTGGCCGGACTTTTTTTTTTTAATATGTTGAAATCCTCTATTTTTAAGAAATTTTCTTTCTTTTGTTTTTTTTTCACTTGTGAAATGCCAATAATGGACAAGATGCTTAGACTGGGTGGTGGTGGGGATTCAAAAGGATGTCATTGCATATTACTGACATGGGCCACTATACTAGCACTCAGGGAATTTCAAGTCACAAAATTAGTAGACACCGTGTTTCGTTTTTTTCCAATGTGTGCAGATCATTTTTGCTATTGTGTTTCATTTTCTCAGGAGTACAGAATTAGAATGTCTACCAGCTGTACATACCGCTAGGAAAATTAGAGTAGTGATCAATTTTATCTTGTGGGGTTTAGCTGGTAATAGCTATTTTGGTAAATATAGTTAGTAATTTTTCATTTTTTTTTTTTTTTTTTGTATAAATTTTTCGTAGTATTTTTCACTAGATTCTAAGAGAGTTTTGTTTCCTTTTACAGAATGAAGCAGATACGAATTAATCAAACGGTAAAAATTCCGGAAGGAATTAATGTGACCGTGAAGTGTCGGGTGGTCAAGGTCCAGGGACCAAGAGGTATCTTGACCAAATCTTTCAAGCACTTGGCTTTAGATATATCGGTAAGTATGATTTGTTTTTATGATCAATGCTTCATTTGATCCGTTTCCGGATGTATTCTGTAGTTTTTGTGTACCTATAGGGGTGTCACGAAATTTGGGGATGTAATTCTTCATATCAAACAAGAAAGAAATTCAAAATGATTCATGGTTTCGAAGATAACAGGTGCACAAAGTTAGGGCGGCATCGTCATAAATGACGTCATAGCTCGACACTTCATACGTAAGCGGTGTCGGGTTAGCAATTCACACTCGGAAGTAGTCCCCGATACATGTATTTTAGCAATGTTTTTGATTGAGAGGGTGCCACATAGGTTTCAAAACCTAAGGATTTAATTGGTTTAATAAGACAAGCATAGAAATCCACTCGAAACTGTATTCGCCAATCATAAATATTGAGTACTAGTAGATGTATTTGGCAGGGATGCAGAAAATGTTTGGACCCCTGAAATTTCTCCCGATCCTACTGTTATGTCCTAACAATTTCCGACGTATATCTTCACATTCCAATTTACCAGCTGGCCAAAAGGCAAATAAATAATCATCAAGTAAAGGTTTTTATTCTGTAATTTATTTAAGGTTTGGCTAAGAATGATAGTGAACAATGCGTAATACAAATAAATTTAACAAAAAAGAGTAGGATAAATAAGCTACAAATTAACAAATTCCACAAAAATGGCCTGGCTACTACTCACTCTAATCGCAAGCAAAGCACGCAACGCAAGCTTCCAAGGAAAGGAGCTCTAACGTTTGTGATAGATAACAGAATATTACTTGTCATTGAGATCAGAACAGGTGGCACCGGCGCTTGATCCCGGGACCTCCTAATTACAAATTAAACACACTATCGAATGATCTACCTTGTGTTCCAATCATTACTGTCAATGTAATTATGCATTTCAGTGAAAATTCCATTTAATTGTTTGATGGTACGTCAATGCCATGCAGTGATAGATTTGTTATAAATTACGAAGGGGAGGGGATCCTAAAAACTAGTGGTTGCTAGTAAGTTTCAACATGCTACCTGTTTGGGTAGAAGAAATACAAAGGTTTTTATCCCTGGTTGGGGTGATATTCGAAATCATTCCCTCACGCACCAGGGAAAATCCCCTGCATTCCCCTTGGCAAATCGAACACGGTTTAAGTTCCGAAGAAGGGTGAACTAAATGAAAATTTACAGAAGAAATGATGCGGTTAAAAGGATATGGATTTTGTGAATATTGTAAAGATGCAAGTAGTGCCATCTCGTATTGATGTACAATAAAGCAGAAGAGGGAACTTTTGCAGTAGCAGAAGGTAATTTAGAGCGGGAATTAGGGTTAAGCTCTACTATATCTACTCCAAACGTTCACCACCGTATCGATCAATATTACACGCTCTACACCACTCGTTTTCAAAAACTATTTATCACTTAAAAACTTTATTTTTATATGAACCAGTTTAGTAACTTTGGACTTCGGCCCGTCACGATTTGCCTTTAGCTGTTAAGTGTTAAAATCCAAACAAAATCCCCTGCCGGGACTCGAACCCGGGACCGTTGAGTCGATAGCCTACCGCCGCAGACCGCTCGACCCGAAATGGAGGTATACAAAAAATAGTACTACCACACGACAATAATTAATTCATAAAATAGGCACTCCAGTTGATTCGGAGACGGATATAGTTTCAGCGGAGGAATACTAATGTCGTCACACTGATATGGCATTTTTTAGCTTTTCCATTCTTTAACTGTTTATAAGTTAAGCTAAGCGAGTTAGGTTAGAAAAGTCAGGTTCGATTTTTTTTTAATATATATATATACGCAGTTTATCGTCCAACCACCTGTGATGTATCCTGGCCTGCGCTGTAGTCTATTATTTGCCTTATCCAATGACGAAGAAATTCTGTAAATCGCTTATGCATCGCCGTTGTTGTTGTGTTATCTTAAGATTTTTTAGCTTCCGGGAAATTAATTGGCGCCTTAAATATGTTTTATTTGTTGGCTCAAATTTCCCCCGAGCCTAGCTCGCCGGATCGGACATATTCTGCACCCCTGGTATTGAGTACTACTCAGAGTGTGATTTGCTAACCCGACACCGCTTACGCCATTTCTTGTCGAGATATGACATCATTTGTAATGATGCTGCCATAACATTGACCGCCTGTAACTCCGACAGGTAAGCAGATTTCGGGATTTCTGTGAAGGTACTTTTTTTTTTCTCTTGGTTTGGTGTAAATAAATACCTCCCGAATTTTTTGCGCATTTATTTCAAGGATACCCTGTTTTTGTTTTTTGTTTCCTCTACTTCTGGTTCCTGATTGGCCTTTTACTACAAAATCAGGGTTTTGCTTCGTCATCCTGCAAATCTTCTGGTCTTGCTATTTCTTATAACTGAGCCAGTCTGTACTTTCTTTTGTAGTAGGATAGTTCTCTATATCTGATTCAGATTCTTTTTGTATTCTAAAGTAAATAGTAAACGCAAGTTTGTTTCATGCGTGCCAAGAGTAGGACAAGTTCTTGGCGTATGTATTTAAAACGGTTACACACACGTGGGAAACATCTAGATTTAAATTTGGGATAAGCCAGGGAACTATGAAAATGTAAGTTTTTCTGCACTGCAAGTGATGAAATTGAATACAGAGAAGTGATTACTCCATGTTAAAAAAAAACTTTGGTAAACTTTATTTTTATATGGGCCAGTTTAGTAACTTTGGACTTCGGCCCGTTACGATTTGCCTTTAGCTGTTAAGTGTTAAAATCCACACCCATGCCCCTGCCGGGACTCGAACCCGGGACCGTTGAGTCGATAGTCTACCGCCACTCCATGTTCAAGACCGCTCATAAACCATAAAGAAATTTATTACAATGCATGCATGTTTCGGCGGTGGAATATATTTCCCCATTTTGAAAAGCAAGAAAAACTTAAGATGTGCGGGTCTAGATGAACCAGGACGACTAAGTGTAGAAAATATTTTGAACGATGCGGAGGATATTGTTCTAACTATAAAGTACGCTGTTTCCTTTCGCCAATTCGTTAAAATGCAGATATAATTTCCAAATCGTAATGAGGAAAACATGTTTCTGCCATTTGGAATCTCCAAAAGATAGCATCGCTTAATTAAACTCAATCAGCCATTCTTAGAAATGTTATCGTTTCACCTTAGTTTTATGTGCAAGGCGAAGTGTGATGATTATTCGTTCTTCGGCTTAATGAGATGCCTGACAGTTAATACAACCCTGAGACATAGCGTAAATTTTAATCGCCCTTTCGCGGGCGTTCGTGGCTGGTTTTTGTTTTTCCTCAGTCCCAGCAGACAAATTTGGTGGTTTTCGGACCAACCACTTCGTTTTTCTGTCGAAAGGATTGCTTGTCTAGCGACGTTTTTCTCAAAACATGACGGAAACATAGACGGTATGTACTGTCCATAAAATGTTATATGAATACGTCCTGATGAGTGCATTATTGGTACAGGCTATTACCATGTTATGTTAATTACAAAAGTACACAAAATGTATCTGTACATAGCACTCCATTTGATCCCTGCTGCTCGAGGTTTTCCTCAGTTTCACAAGACAAATATGGGGATGAATGCTTAGACCAGTATTTTTCAACATTTTTCGTCTCAGGGGAATTCGCCGAAATATTTTAGCAAAACTTGTTCTTAACGGTGTAGATCACCCCCGCCATCATGGTATGACTTTTCCATTGTTTTACTAGTTTTATGTCTCTCAGGAGCTTAATTTTTTTCGGTTTTCGCCTACTATTTCGTCATGTTTTCTTTGACTCATACTGTTTTATAGAAATGCAATATTTTACGCACAAACAGTGTAATTTCCCGGGTGACACTTTGTGAAAATTATATGGTTATCTATTAATAATACATTTGAAGAAACTTCAGAAACTAAAACTCTAAATAAGTCAAAATAATCACCAAGGCAAATTTCGTGAAAGCGGAATTTGAATATTCTACTTCCGAGAGACATAAGACGAATAAAACTATTCCCATGTAAGTAAGTCAATTGAAAGGCTATACCAAGATAGCAGGGGTGATCTACATCGTTAAAATATCATATTTAATGATTTTCGCGGAAACACACTGCGTCGAGGTACCGTAGAGCTGCGCAGTCAGCGGATATTGTGATGTATTATGTAGACAATCTAAAGGCTATTAAAAATATACGGTTACTAGAATCCGATTTCATCATGTAAACAGGTGTAGTTGAACCAAGTGAGCTTCCGTATTGACTGTAGCATCGTGTGTTTAGATATATAATATTTAAAACATTTTATAATGCAATCGTTTGTCAATCTTATCTATTTAATCCCATCTTCCAAATCATAGTAATAAAAACCAGGTTGCCTGGACCGTCGTTGAATGTGCATTATATTTATTTTGATCCAGCAGCTTCCTCAGGTGCGCCGTAGTCCATGACCATGAGAAAAAGGCAGGATTGTCCAAGCATATACAGGGTGGTAACGTAATGCACCCAGGAAAATATATATATATATAAAACGGGTGGAAATACTACCGTATTTCGTAGCTACAGTCTGCCAAAAGCGTGGGAAAATAAAATGTTTAGAGCTTCATTTTTTTTAAATTTTTAAGGCACAGGCCGGGATAGGATAGGGGAAAGGTGTCGGCCAGGGTCTAAGTTAAAGGTATCATTCCGGCATTTTACCTGCTGTGACCGGGGAAAACCTGTTTGTTATAGTTCGCTCAAAATCAACAGAAAATTATTTCATTTCACAAAAAGGTATGCTTCTGGTTCAAATTACAGGATGGTCACGATTTGAAGTTTCATGTTTCAACGCCATGAACAGTAGAGCTGTTGCGGCGTGCCGTTGTCAGTCCTTAAACCTACTCTACCCAATAATGCATATTCCAAAATTATGTAACGGCTGAACAAAGTATTTCTCAAAGGAAGTAAAGTATTCCCAGAAATTCTCTGAAGAAAAGGAAGGTCGAAGTGAATATAACTAAGACGACTTTCCGTATGGAGTACAAGTGATATATGTAAGCGGGCAGTGACGGTCTTTTATTGATAATAAATGAATAAAATGGTTGTTGAATCCTGATTGTTATGTAACTACACACTTTAAAGAAAATCATTAGGCATTTTAGAATCTCCGTGAGATAGCAACTAGACTCAAACGAATTATTGTTACCAGCTGGAAAGTTGCCCTACCAGTTCATGCTTATTTCGACCCACCTTTACCTCTGATTTCTGGAAATTCCTTGCGAACCCATTGCGCTATTTTGGGATGAGCATTTATTAATAGTCTTTGATGTTATCAGCTCTTCTGTTAGTGGTGTCATAAATCTAAAACTCTGAAGTTCATTTTCCAACGTTTTTGATTCCCGCAGACGGTTTTTTCCATATTTTTTTGATGTACTATTATTCGTCCAATATAAGGTCTAGTCTTATCAGTTTATTAAATATACCAAATCAACTGTAGTATTAAACGTCAAAAAATAATTTGCTGTATTGAGATCAAAGAATGCTGCAGTAAGTGAGCATGTGGATTCTTGTTTGCAGTCTCTTTTTGGAAGGGGCCACGGTGGCTCAGTTGGTAGAGCGCTCACCTCTGGTGCTAGGGGTCGTCGGATCGATCCCTGCTCAAGCCTTGTGGGCTTTGTGGTGGACAAACACCGTGTGCATGGGTTTTCTCGGTGTGCTCCCACTTTCTTCATTCCACCAATTCATCCCATCATCATCCATACGGCCTGAGCCATAGTTGCCTAAGGGCATTAAAATAAATTCAAAAATTCTCTTTTTGGGAAAGAAAGTTTTAGGAGATGCATAGTTGCTGTTTATTAGGACCAATAGGAATTGAATTGGCAGCTGGCCCACTATGGTGGTTTTAATGTGTAAGTTTCACACATTGAAATGAATGTGTATCTGAGAAAGGATCATTTGGGATCGAGCGGAATGTTGTACAGCTGTCTTGTAATGACGTGTGCAGGTAGGGTTTCTAAATTGCGAATTAGAAATAACCTACTGCGCTAGAAAGCTGTTGTGTGTAACTAAAAGAAGTATCTGCTTATAAATAATATGTATTTTCCTTTTTTCAGATGGTTAATCCTCGACTCCTGAGGGTAGAGAAATGGTTTGGAACCAAGAAAGAAATCGCAGCCGTCAGAACAGTCTGCTCTCACATTGAAAATTTACTGAAGGGAGTAACAAAGGTAAGGATACAACCACTTTAAAACTGTATAGCATCTTCCACAATTTTTTTTCTCTCTTCATTTTTCCTTATGTAACGCAGGCTAGCGTCTCAACCAAGGGTGATAAAGAGAAGGTAATTTCAGATTTCGGTCTCCTGATCTCGATTTATCTGACCAGGATTGAGCATACGTTTTCATTACGGCTTCAATGGATTTTAGAAGTAGGATTGAAACAAAAGCATCGGAAGTTTTACACGAAGTTCGTTGAGAAGAATGTGAAAGGGAAGATTTAATGTACGGATGAAGGAAAAGCTATGTGCAACACACACACACACAGCTATGCTTGACGGAAAAAGAAGTTAGATTATAGGGTAAAAAGATCTTCTTTTTTTTTCCTGAAAATTTGCAAGCACATAAGGAAGATACGTAAAAATTAAATAAGGCTAAATGCACCACAAATATTTGACAAGCGTTTCATCATATATTTCTTACGGAAAATCATTGTTAACGGTGTAGATCACCTCCGCCATCTTGGTACGCACTTTCCATTGATTTACATGGGAATTGTATTACTCGTCTTATATATTTCAGGAGCATACTTTGAACTTCTGTTTTCGCCCAGTTTATCGTCATGTTCTCTTTGACTCGTGCTATTTTATAGAAATGCAATATTTTACACACGAACAGTATAATTTCCCGTTAACATATTGTGGTTTATATAGCAAACTATTAATAATCCATTATACGTATATATTTGAAGAAACTTCACAAACCAAAACTATACAAGAGTCAAAATAACCACCAAGACAAATTTTGTGAAAGCAGAACTTAAATATTCTACTTCCGAGAGGCATAAAATGACTAAAACAATTCCCGTGTCAATCAATGGAAAGGGCATACCAAGATGGCGGGGGTGATCTACACCGTTAAAATGTTCGCAGACAGAAAAAAAACTTTAGTTGAACCAAATATTGCTGAAAGCAATTGAGTACTAGAATTCCTATACTCCAGGACCTAGATAGGCACACACACACACACTATGTGAGACACCCCTCAGTAAGTACGCCATTTACTATTTTCTTTGAGATGCATACCAAAGAACAGAATCTGCTATTGAAACTACGAAAACTGTTGAGCGGTACCCCCTAGTGCGTTAGGGTTGCTACGAAAAAGGATGAAACATTTGTCAAATATTGATGTATGTAGACTTAACTTAATTTTCACGTCTCTCCCTTATGCGCTTGCAAAATGTCGGCGAGAAACATTGATTCTTTCTTTCTACGCTAAAATTCGAAATAAAAAAGTGGACAGGAGTTATGGAACGCACTGTATATTTGTTCGAGACGATAAACCGGTTTACGTGAAACCTTTTGCGTCTGTAGATGATTTTCCCGTGGCGATTCCTAAGTATGTTTTAAGATACATCGTACCGCTTTATGTATAAAATTTGCACCGACTGTACCTAAATTTGGCAATATGACTTAGGAAACTGTACCCAATGATGATTTAGTTGCATTTTTTAAGTTTCAAATTAGCAACTGTTCTCGTAGTAACGAGGCACAACTATCGCACACACATTTGCCTAATATGTAAGAAAGATTGGAGACGATTTCCAAGCTAGTTAACATATGCTTTTTATTTTTTTTATTTTGGACTATAACTTTGAAATGTAAGCGCCTATTACTTCTTGCATTTGTTAAGGGGGATTTGGTAATGGTACACCTATGGACAAAAGTTTTGATGCACGACTTGAGCTGATTTCCTTTGCTTTCAGAAATAAATATATTACAACATCGTATGTATTTATTGACTTGCAGAGCTGGGCACAATTGTGTGATGTACTTGCGTAGAAAATCTTCTGATATGTAGCAAAACAAGGATGATATATAAAAAAGATAATGTTTTTGTCGGCGAAAAGATCCAGTACAGACATCGCATGAAGCTGTATAGTTCCCTCGTTTTATCCCACAGAGGAATATATCATCACCCAGCGGAAGTTGCTCAGTTTTTATTTCTGTTACTAAATCTCGCACACGAGAGGGACATCGTTGCGAATTTGGGCAATGCTCAGGTTCGTGTACACATGCGTTAGACAGCTCGAATTTGCAGTGAAAACTCTACCGAATTCAGAATCTCAAATAAGATCTTTCTCTCCAGCTTGTCGACAGCTGCTATATACCACCGGAATAGGCTCTGTTGCAGTGAGGGTATGTGGTGGAGAGCACTAACTTGCCAACTGGGAAACAATAGGTTTGATTTCTAGTCATAGGTCCATGTGTGAAGGTCGTCATATTAACCTTATGCTAGTTTCTTCAAGAATGTGAGAATCCTGGTTAGCCGAGAGGTTAGCACTCTCGCTTTCAGTACGCATGGTCACGGGTAAAGTCCATTGAACAGTGACTCGGAGCCCACTTTAACAAACTCTGTAGACCTGCGCTTAGAAGCTTACCAGCTCGTTGTTTAAAGTGTTTATTCATGTCCTAAACGATCTGCTGAGTTTTTTAAGGACGGGAGCTATAGTTTTTGGTAAAGTAGGGTCCGAATTCCTCCGTCAATGATCTTCCACGGGACTTGAACCCGTGACCACACGCACAGAAGCTTAAAAGCTCGTTTAGAACATTAATAATTCAATCAGTCCTTAAGAATGTGGGTCCATAGAAAATGACGTACCTTTTAAGATGTTATTGTAGTTAATTCCAGTGATTATTTCTTAGTGAGGTGTTTGTTTTTGTTCTTTGATGTGTAGGGATTCCAGTACAAAATGCGAGCTGTGTACGCTCATTTCCCTATCAACTGTGCAACTACAGATAACAACTCAGTCGTAGAAATCAGGAATTTCCTCGGAGAAAAGTACATTCGTCGAGTGAAGATGGCACCTGGAGTCACCGTGACGAATTCAGCCAAACAGAAGGATGAACTTATCATTGAGGGTAACAACATTGAGGCTGTATCACGATCAGGTTAGTAAGACTTAATTGCATGAAGGACAAAGTCAGTGGAAACGGTCAAATTCTTTGAAACGTCGAATTTTGATAATCTGTAGATAAAAAACTGAAATTAAAGCTTGTATGAAGCTAAACAAGTGTAGATTTAAGTATACGTAACGAGCGCCTGCAGCGCAGTTGGTAGAACCTTGGCTACGCATTCAGGAGGTCTTGGGTTGGAAGTTTTTTTCTGTCAACAGGCTTATGCTGGGATGGTACTTTCAAACTAAATCTGATCTTCATTCCCATATCCCCTCCCCTACTTTATACCGGCCTCAGCCAAAGTTTACTAAAGTCCATACATAGAGTTGGTTGTGTTAAATATCGTGCATAAGGTTTAGTTTTCGGCCATTTTTGTGTTTCTCAAATGTTCCACTATACAATTAGAGTTAAGATCCGGGGAATTTGATGGCCATGGCAGATGTTCAATTTGACTTTTGGGCATCTTTGTTAGGGATGTACCGATATATCGGTATCGGTGATATCGGCCACTTTTTGGAGTATCGGTATCGGCAAATGGACACCGATACATTTTCCAAATTATTTTTAATTTGTTTAATATTAACAACAGTGACAGTCATCTTTCATGGGTCTCTTTAGACTTAAAATTCGTCTAAATGATTATCGATGGTATAATAGATTTCTTTATGCATGTGTACGCCTTTGGTTTGCACTACTCGAATGATATTTTTAGTCTGTCCATGCCAAAATAGTAGCTCATGTTAGAAAGAAGTAGTAGGAACTGAAGGAAAGCCAAAGGTAACTTCAGTCAGGGGCTCACATCGTCAGTGTTTTCCGTTTAGTCTTTACTTACATATTAGAAAAGGTAACGGTGTTCCCTGTACAATGCGCACATATTCTCCACCTATGGCATAAGGTGAAGTGGATGGTCACTGGTCAGTCCCACGCTCAGCCGCCTTTATCTCCCAAAGTGCCCAGGAGTACAAAGGACAGTTCGGTATTCAATTTGATAATATATTTTCTGTGTCTAACGTAATATGAAATTCTTCTGCTTTATATTTTTGTATATGAAATTTTGGCCTTATATCTAATTTATATTATTACAATGTTGAAAAAGTCTTATATAGGATTTCTTTCAAAGTATCTGTATAGATGGAAAAGTGGTATCGGTACATCCCTAATCTTCGTCTGGACCGGGCGGGGTGGGATGGGCTATGGTATAATCGTCTTCATAAATATTCTGTACTCCCTACTTCCACGTCAGAGACAGAGGGATGCGAGTACAAAAGTTGATTCTGAAAATTACGGAAAAAACATTTCATTGATGTATTAGTGTAAGAAGACATTAATTTAGAGGGTTAAACATAAAGATATATATTTTTTTATTATATTAGAATAAGTGTATGGTGAGAATTACTCAAATATCATTATCAACAGGCTGTGTCTTTCAAATTTGAGTATTATTCATCATACAAAATTAAGTTACCTACGCCTGAGTACTGTAAACACCATGTTTCGGTAACGTAAGACATAGCAAACAAGATACTTTTAAATACAATGACTGGACTAGTTACACCGTTTGCTTATGAGAACACCAAGTTTCTCAGAGAACCCGTGATAGGTTACAGGAATTACATGATTTGCATACATCTTGTAAATTGCTACTTTCTTTGCAGAGATCGGTATGTCTGAGAAATTAGCCTTTCTTTTTGTAATCGTATTTTTTTTCCAAAGACCCATGTCTTGACTCACGTTTTAACTGGTATGTTCACTCCAAGTCGTACTTAAAACCATGTCAGTTGAATCACCACGACGATGCTGAAACTTCTTAATTAGAGCATATAAGAACATGGCACAGACATTAATATTACGATTTTGGCCTGCACATGTGTAGTTGTATATACATGAAGAAACTTTTGTAGATCCTCTCTGTGATTCCCTCATGCCACATGTAACTATAGGCTTCTTTTGTTACACAATTATATATAGAGTGCAGTGATAAACTGGTAATTTCCTCTTACGGAAAATTCCTTTGGCGTTGGTCGATGGGACATAGCTTACTGCTTCCATGTCGAATTCTTGAAGATTGCCTCGACCTTCAACAGTTGCCTTCGTGTCCAACCAGAAAAGATCACCGAAGTATCTTTCTTAATGCTATGCCAAGTCAAATGGTAAGCAATGTATTGACATCAAATGAAACGCCTGGTTTCGTGACATGTGGAAGCGTAGATCGAATAGAAAATGTCAGTTTCTTTTCAATACTTGAAATATTTCAGTAACGGAATCTCACATATTTTAGAAATAACCATTCCTTTCCTTTCCTTTCCTTCCCAAAGTATGACTGTTAATAAAACAATGAAAGCAGCCAAGAAAACTGGGTGTTTCAAGCATCATGCTGTTGCTTGATAAACCGGAAAGCAAGCTCTCTTTTTTACATTGTCAAAGAGATGGACCAAGATCGTAAGTAACCTACTTTTCACGTTGGCAAGAGGTCAGTTAGGATAAAAGTTTTTGAGGTACTCTACTGGAATTAGCCTCGTGTAACTGGGGAAGAAACCTGGGAAAACTTTGGTCAGTATAGTCGGTGGAATCGAACCCAGGACCTCCTGAATTTAAATCCAATGATGACCACTATTACAAAAATGGTTATGTTCGTTACGTTACCTCAACACTACTTGGTTCTGAATTGTTTAAACTTGGCACAAAATCAGGATCCTTATCGCTGTCGTCATAATTCCACAGTTCCCTTTCTAAAGGCAAAGTGCGTCTACCTTTTAAACAGTAACCTTCAAAATGAACAAGTTTCTTCATCTAACAGTACGGTTTCAGTTTAAAGAAATCGCATTTTTATCAAGCTTCTGTTATTCAGTAATAAGAAATGCCGACTGTGATCAAACATAATCCATAATACCCAGCGATACGTCTACTTGAAATGTAGAAAACAGCTGGGACAGAGGGGCGTATTTTATTATTATTATTATCAATACGCCCAGGTTATTTTCAAAACTATTGGAATGGACGTACGTCCTTCTGGTACATAATGCCTTACAGGACGAGCAACAGGTGTCCTTAACTCAAATTCACACATTTTTAAGATACGCCCATCTCACTAGCAGGGAAGTAGGTTTATGTCCCTCTGCTTCTAAACCCTCGGTATATCAGGGTGTCGACTGACGTGGAATTAGCCTGGAATTTTATTTTGCACCTAGAATAATCCTGAAATTCGAGCAGAAACCTGGATTTTTTTTTTAACTTAACATTAATTTCACTTATTAAATATCTAGAATAAACTTTATTGAATTTGTGAATTTAAGGTCACAGGATGAGGCCCTTAAAGTCAATTTTTTTTTGGTGGAAACTCTGAGACTTCTTGTGAGTACAGGTGTAGCGGCCTCGAGGGTACCCGAGCTGATATCAGTTATACTACTTTCTGATCGATGCTCCGTTTTTCTAATTTCACCTTTTTCTTATCTTCTACTCTGTCTTATTTTCTAGTTCGGATGTTTAACTAACTCTGGCTTATGGAACTCGCAAGTTCATCGCCGCAGTAACAAACGTTCGCCATTGGATTCTATCCTGGGCAATATCAAGCGTTTTCAACACGAACACCTACTTCTCGAAGATCTCTTCTAATATTGTCCTCCCAACGACGTCTCGGTCTTCCCCATGGTCTCCTTCCATCCGACCTTCCAACCAGGATAGAATATAATCTTCGTTTTATCCCCATCCGAGCTACATGGCCTGCCCACCTAAGTCGTCGATGTTTAACTAAGTTCTGAAATTACCTTAGCTTCAATATATATTTTGTCAAGTATTTGAATTCAAATAAAGCTATTTTAAACGCACAGAGGGCCCAGTTACAACTATTATGACTCACCTTCAAGTCTTTAATGTCGTCCTCTTAAGTAGTTGCTTCCATATGAATTGGATAGTTTCGGAACAGATCTCGCTCAGTCTTCAGGCCGTCGTTGAGTTGTAATTTACGTGTGTGTGTGTAATTTTTCATGAGATTAGGTTGTATGTTAAATAGTGGAAATACTACGACCTGCTGTTTTACTGAGGCACACTTTCCTTAGCTTTCCACTTGTTTCTTCGAGATTAACCCATTTCAAATTTTAACATATCTTTGCTTACCTGTACATACAATAGTTTTGATGATTAGCTTTCATAGTGCTTATACTCGAACAGGAATTTCTTGTAAATATGCCCTAAATACATTTTACCTACACGTGGCAGATATTCGACTCAGGTCCAATATGGCCACAAGTCACTCACTTTAAAAAAAAAAAAGTTCACATGCGATATCATCTCTCAAAACAACCGAAAGATATACTTAAATTACATCTCTGCGACGGCGTGCCAAGTTGAAGCAAATACTTTGAGGACGATATTAAAAAGCTTACTTTAAGGTGAGTCATAATATTAGCCAACTTGATCTTATTTAAAGCCAGCATAAACAATTGAATTTGTGTGTCAAAAGATTAGGAGCCATTCGGCCAGTGGTTGAAGAGAAATTGACGGAATAAAATAGTAATCGCATTATTTGTGGTAGCCCATTTATGAATATCTGGTTGGTGGCTAAAGAAATCCAGAGGTGGTGGTTCGCCGCTGGAAGTTGTATGTGCTGTTTCCGAACCCTCATAATGCGTGAGCGGTTTTAGGAGAGTCTTCTTGCAACATCTCAGATATACCGGAAAGTGTCTTAGTCTGGTGAGTGGGGATTCATATTACGAATGCAACTTTGATACTTCTTGATTAATGATCTGTCTTCACGGAAGTGTCAATCAACAGGAAGACTTGAAATGAGCATTTCATCCGCACGCTATCCTGTCTCCACCGTTCCGTTAATGTTTTTGGTCTGATTTGGCGGCTGAGGTGGTTCGCTAAAACTAGTATTGCAGATTCGATCTCAAGTAATTTATTTCTGTTCATTGTATTAGGGTTTTGTTTTTGAATTTAATTTGTAAGGCCTTTAGGACAATGGCAGAACCCCGCGAAATCCTTCTGCATATGTGTTTGCCCATCACTAAGCATACATGGGACGAGCAGGGATCGAACCGACGACCCCAAGCACAAGATGTGAGCGCTCTACCATTGAGCCACCTCGGCCCTTGTTAAGTTTTTGGTATTTGTGGTACAGGTAAGATATTGGTTAAAAGCCTCACAACCACGTCAAGGTCTCCTACCTTCTGTGAGGGCCTCTCGTGTTTTTACAGTTGGTAGAGGGACGCAAGATCGTTTGTACCGTACGATCTTACGCCGGAGAACCTCACGCTGGCGAGGCACCTTTACCTCCCAAGGTGTTCAGGAGTACCAAGGTACTCTGGTCCTCGATTTGATAGGAGGCTGAGTGCGTCTCAGAGCACCAAGCTTGGAGACACTGCGAGAAAAGGCTCCATTGTCGTTGCCGGGATTTGAGTCCGGACCACCTGAGGTGTGAGGATTCTTCTTCCGCATTTACACGGTCGCTTGCAATCTGATGACGCTAGTCTTAGATGTAATTTTTCATTATGTACACTTTGTAACTATGCTGGCATCTCCGCTATAGCAGGTAGGGAGGAACTGACTTATTTGTACCTTCCTTCACAGCTTTTAGGTAGATTTCGAAGAAAAATATACCTATTGAGATCGGTACGATATGAAAGTATATATTTATATATTAACACGCTAGCGGCCATAATTTTGAAGATATTTGAACCAAATTTTTATATGTTGTTTCTAGGCTTAATAGCTCGGTTAAGTTCGTTAATGAGCAAAATCGGTCGCCATCTTGGATCCAAAATGGCCGTCGAACCCATTGTTGTATAGAATACCCAGCCTGAGTCTCTGGGGCTATTGAAATCAAATTTGGCATATAGGTACATCACTTTTTGATTACGAAAATGTTACCTAATGAGTTCAAAGACGCCATCTTGGATCCAAAATGGCGGAAGTAAGAAATCTATTTTCCATATCGTTTGAGCTAGAGATACGAAATTTGACATAAAGGTGTATTGTCACTAGTAGTTCAAGAAAATATTACGAAATGTTGAAAAAAGTCGCCATCTTGGATTCAAAATGGCCGCCCAAAATGCCATTTTGCACACCGTTTGAGCTGGATAAATGAAATTTTACTTGACGTTGTACCATCACAAGTAGGTCACGACAATATAAGAAAACTTCAAAAAGTCGTCAACTTGGATCCAAAATTGCCGTCCCAAAAACCCAATTTCCAAATCATTGAAGGTAGAGAAACTAAATTTTCTTTGGAGGTGTATGACCAAGATTAGGTTACAATAAATGGGGCAAACCTTCCTTTTGGAGGCGCATCCTCTCAAAAGCACTGAAGTTGGGGGGCGAACCCACTACGGGGCTCTGGGGGCAGCGCTCCTAGCTAAACAAAGCGAGTATATATATATAAATCACAGCCATATTCAATCCACTAGTGGATGAGGCCTCTCTCCGAAGGGAGGAGTTGGTCTACTACTCCCACGCTGACCAGACGGGTTGGGAGAGGAGAGCCGAAGCTCTCACGATGCTGGGTCAACACCGAAATTTTTGAGCCCCCACCGGGAATCGAACCCGGGACCGCTCGCACTGAAGTCGAGCGCGCTACCGACTAGGCTACGCAGGAGCTCATATATATATATATCTCGTGGTGTATCGTTGAACAGCTCTTGATGAATAATCTACAAAAAAATAAATAGTTTCTCGATAGCTCTCATATAAGGCGAGATTTGAGTTTTTGAAAATAAAAGAAAGCTTCGAGATCTACCAGCCTGTAGGCCTACCGAAAGGGATTTTTCCAGTTCCCGTAGGTGTCATCATTCAGGTTTACGAAGGTCTTAGGTTGTAAGATGCTGTGCAAGGACAAACATACCGAAGTCTCTGGTCGAAACAGGGGGTACAGTATTTTCCTAACAGAAGACATTCCAGTCCATTACAGAGCCACTGGTAGGGCCGCCGTGACTCAGTAGCATATTGTGGGGCCTTCGGTTCGATCCCTGCTTGTGCTATGTGGTCTTCGTGGTGGACAAACACCACGTGCTTGGGTTTTCTCGGAGTTCTCCCGTTTCCCACCACTTTCTTCATTCCACCAATTTTTTCCATCCTCCATTCGGCCTGAGCCAAAGTTGCTCAAAGACCTTAAAAATAAAATGCAACGAGTGGTGACTAGGATAATATCATGTATTCACGCGAAACTAGTAACAGGTCCAGTGAGAAAACGTTCAGAACTCGTATTACCTGTTATTGAGTGCCCATTCTGACTGAAATGCTGCCTACCTGGTCGCCAATACGTCGATCTACATGTGGGTGACATTGGTGCTGTTTTCGTGTACTATCGTGCACATATCAGCAAAAAAAAAAAAAAAACGCATGATGTGGATATTTCGTCACTAAGCCCTGTTATTTGTGTATGTATCGCTCTAGTTTCCCTTCTTCTAAAGCAAACCTTAATTTCGTTTCAGCTGCCCTTATTCAACAGTCGACGACTGTGAAGAACAAGGATATAAGAAAATTCCTGGATGGTTTGTACGTGTCGGAGAAAACAACAGTTGTCCAAGACGAATAGTTTGTAACGACGATGAATGAATAAATGTAAATAATTCCAAGGCAGTGAACTTTTATTTCAGTATTTTCAATAATTGAAAGTACTTTTAGTAGTTGAATTCCAACCTACCAATTCTTAACTTCCCAATGTTCAGCTGCATTTTTGAAAAACCCCTGGGACTTAAAGGCAGCTTCAGACAGGCTCCATGTTAAAATGTATGCAGTTACACAGAGGTATTATTTCTTAAGAAATAACCCAGTCTTTTGGGTGATTTACACTCAAGGTAAGTATCAGAAATTTTTTAGTTTCTTTCAGTGATGGAAGGTTGTTTAATATTGGGTTGTCGAAAAAGATATGACGTATTTATCCATGTTCTGCAAATGTCGTTTATTTATTGAAAGAACAAAGATTAATTCATGTAAGCTGCACAACTGTTCGTTCATTGAAGAACCTGTCTTTCGCGGCGAAAAATTGGACAAGGTGCTGATTTATAATGTGTGAAGTGAACCACGCGAGAGAGCGAAACGAGTGGACATTTGACGGTGCAAGGTCAGGCGAGTAGGGTGGGTGTGGGAACACATCCCCATCCAAACTCAGAAATTTTTGACGGGTGATCAGACTTGTGTGTGGTTTCGTATCATCGTGATGGAACACAACACCTTTACGATGAACGAACTCTGGACTGTTCGTGGAGAGAGCAAACCCGTCCGCTGATGAATGTGTCTGCTTTCGATGGCGAAGCAGAAATTCGGGACCAAGACAGTTTTCATGAGGAACCCACACCTCGAGCGTGATTATCTCTTCCAGCTTATTCAAGTATCGTGAAGGCTTGAATGGTAGATGTGCGATGTTTTTGCAATCTCTTGTCGTGTAACGTGGATTTTGACCCCGATCAATGCCTTGATTTTGCCATGAACCTCGGTGGGCGTCCAGGACCCCAAAAGCATCGTTGTCACTAAGCATTGATATTCTTATAGAGCAGTCACCGAAAAACCTTACGGATTTTTTCACAAGATTAACGGGCGTTAATCTCTTTAAGTAAAATATGGCGAAATGCTCCACCAATCAACGAAATCGCTCACTGTTTTAGACTGCAGCTTAAGGATAATCTAAAGCAACGATCTCCAACAAAAGATGGCAGCACTATCTCCGTATATGTCTAATTATTCTTATTGTTGCACGAAATTTTAATGCTGCTCCTACAAATTCCAGCGTATCATAACCAATTCAAGAGCATGATCGATGCCGATTTTTTATTTTCATTCTCCTTCATTGTTGAAATCGCTTCATTGATCTTGTGAATATCGAAACCTATAACAATGAAGCTCCTTCAACAATGAACAAAAAAGAAAATTAAAAATCGGCATCGATCATGCTCTTGAATCGGTTATGAACTTTCTTCCCTGAAAGTTTGAACTCTCTAGGCTGGAATTTGTAGGAGCACCAATGAAATTTCGTGTAACAGTGAAAATACATTAGACATATACGGAGATAGTGCTGCCATCTTTTGTTGGAGATCGTTGCTTTAGATTATCCTTAAACTGTAAACTGTCAAATGAACAGAGCTGCGAATGACTGCACTGCCAACATCTGGTGCAAAAATACGTCATGACTTTTCCAACAACCCAATATCTCTCCAAGAATAGTAACTTCAGTAAAATTTGTTTTTTCTTGTGAAAATAACCGGTCTTACGGGGTAGTTGTACTTCCATGGATTTTTAATTTCCCGCGATATTTGTATGTCGGTTCACGAAAGTTCAAATATAGACAACTTTTTGAAGTTAATGAAAACCAAAAAGGGAAGGGGGGGGGGGTAAAAAAAAAGGTAAAGCTATCCCCTGTGCGATACGCATGCGCCGTGAACGGTGCATGGGGGATGTGGAGGTAGCGCTCCACATTTTCTTGATCTACGGTACGAAGTGAGGTGGGGTGGTCAGTCCCACGCTCGACCGCCTTTACCTTCCAAAGACACTCTCTGGTACCCAGTTTGATAGGAGGCTGAGTGCACCTCAGAGCGCCAGGCATGGGAACACAGTGAAAATTCTCCAGGTGTCCTGACCGGGAGTTGAACCCGGGCCGCCCAATTTGTAGTCACTGATAACAAGGAGGGTGGGGGGTGAAAATATCCAAAGATATTTTTACTAGGAGGTTGAAAAATCCAGAGATAAAATTATTGCGGCCAAGGAGGCTTCCACGTATCTTGGAAAGATGGATTTTTTTTAAATTCAGATCTTTTTTAGTGTAAATGCTTTTCCTTCTAAGAAGGAAGAGGAGAGAGAGAGCAATAAGAGAAAAGCAACACGTGACAAAAATGACTGAAATAAGTTTATAAAAAAAATATCCATTATGCCATACTGATTTAGAAAGAAAAGCGAACGAATTAGTGGAAGTAGCAGAGACATTTATTCTGTTAGGAAGAATTTCTATTTAAGTCTTGCTTTTTTTTTCTTATATGAGACAGTTTGTACTTTTTAGGTAGATATCGAAGAAAAATCTACCTATTGATTGAGATCGGTACCATGTCATTTATATATGTTTACACGCTAGCGGCCATAATTTTGAAGATATTTGAACCGAATTTTATGATGTTATTTCTAGGCTAAATAGCTCGGCTAAGTTCGATAATGAGCAAAATCGGCCCAAGGGGGGGGGGGTGAAATTTTGAAAAAAAAAATATATATCAGCCCCTATGGAGTTTACGGTGACACCAGGGATTGTGGGGGGTAAAAATTCGAAATTTTTAAAACTATATCTTGTGACGTAACGTTGAAAAACTCTTGATCACTAATCTATACATAAAACTAGTTTCTCGATAGCGCTCATATTTCGTTAGGGGAATATAAGGTGGCGGGTTTCATTGGGCCTGTTAATTTCAATTGGAATTTCACTGCATTCAGTTCCAATAAGAAAACGTTTGCACGGTAATTAGTTAACCTATTCGGGTAATTAGTAACCGTATTTATAATTTTATAATGAAAATAAAATGATATATTTACTTGAAAAAAAAAGTGCTTTTATTCTGCACTTACCCCATAAATTCAATCAAAAACACTTCGAAATCTACCTCAGCCTGTAGGCCTGCCGAAAGGAATTTTTTTATGATAGAAGTGATCTATGTGTGCATTTAAATCTTTTTGTATTGGAAGTGGAAATGGGCTAAGCGCCAAAATCCTAATTACGCGGAAAACTAGTTTTTTTTCTCTACGAAATGCCCATATGTGTACTATTTAATATATATAATAATAATACACAGCCATATTCAATCCACTACTGGATGAGGCCTCTCCCGGAGGGAGAAGGCGGTCTACTGCTCCCACATATATTTATTATTATTACTTTGATGTGAAGTATCACGTTGCCCCGTATGTTGTGTGGTGTAGAACATTAAACCGAAAATCTCCGAATACATTTTTTTTTGTGTGTGTGCAAACTATATAAAAAGAATTGTGAGTGAAGTGGGGAAACCCCTTAAAATTTAGAAAGTTGTTTTCAGAGTTCCGATCATATGCTTAGGGACAGGAACATCGATTCGTGTTTAGAGCCCGGTGCTGCTATTTGTGCGGAAACAATAAAATACGTTTGCACACACTTTCACGCGCATCTTCCTTTGTGTTTTCGTGAAGGTCCGAGTGCTCACATCAGTAAGAACTGTAAAGCTGCGTGTGCTGAGAGGAATTAAGATACGCACATGGACTGGATTTAAAATGCCGGGCAAAAGGAACCAACTACACAGTCGACAAACATTTTACTAAACAGGTTGATACTTCAAAGGAACATCGAGCGGAGACATTTTAACTACATCATCAGAAGATTACATTTAAAATAGCACAATTTTTTTAGTGTATTTATTATTTTGAGTTTCAGTATTAATATATATTCAGTGCTTTTAATTTTCGATGTTGTGCATTAAGGATAATCTAAAGCAACGATCTCCACCAAAAGATGGCAGCACTACTTCCGTGTATGTCTAATGTATTTTCACTGTTAGACGAAATTTCATTGGTGCTCCTACAAATTCCAGCCTAGAAAGTTCAAACTTTCAGGGAAGAAAGTTCATAACCAATTCAAGAGCATGATCGATGGCGATTTTTAATTTTCTTTTTTGTTCATTGTTTATAGGTTTCGATATTCACAACAATGATGAAGCGATTTCAACAATGAAGGAAAACGAAAATAAAAAATCGGCATCACTCATTATGTTGAATTGGTTATGAACTTTCTTTCCTGAAAGTTTGAACACTAGGCTTGCATTTGTAGGAACAGCAATGAAATTTCGTGCAACAATAAGAATATATTAGACACGTATGGAGGTAGTGCTGCCATCTTTTGTTGGAGATCGTTGCTTTAGATTATCCTTAAAATTAACTTTCAGAAAGACGTGAATTGAAGGGTGTGAGGCAAAAACATAGTAACCCACAAATGTTTATTTTTTGATTTATTCAGCACCCGATAGAAAGGAATCATACCGCGTCGTTTAATGTTGTCCGACTTCAAATTGTGCTCCAGAGATGGCAGCAATATTTACTTATGGTAAGCCTATTGTAACATTTTGGGATTCATAAGATGGCGGGAAACGAGGAGCAGTATACCAGCTTGCCACTAAAAAGGAAAAGAATTTGTAAATTAAACATTTCTTACAGCGAGTTCAGTGAAAAGATTTATTCGTGAGTGACAGGTAGCGAATATTATGGCATAAATAATAAAACATGGTAACCCACACAGCAGCATGAAAAATAGAAATTCGTCATTTTGATTTGGTACAATTATTTTAAGCCTTTATGTATAGCTTTACGTGAAAAATCAGCTTTCAGCCAATGAAAATGACTTGTGCAGCAGTAAAAATCGAATTTCTTAAAAGTTTAACATTGTGGGTTACCATGTTCTTGCCTCACACCCTTCAATTCTGTATACATTGCGATTTCGAGGAACGTATCTATCGCTTATATTTTAAATTGGATAAAAGCATGGAAACCAATGTTCTACTCAGTGCTGGACTAAGCTATTTAGGGGCTCTGGGCTAGACTTATGGACCCTGTAATTGTAAAAGTAAGCAATTTACCTATAGCGAGGCCTCTAAACGACTGTATGGAATAAAATGATTTAAAGGCCTGTAGTCTTGAGCTGCTGTAAAATGGCAAAATATGGATTCAAGACTCGAAGAGCACGGTGCATTTGGAGCGGCGGTGGTGAAGAGAATTCTAAGGATTAAAATTGCAGCTAATACTATCCAAACCGTATTACAATTGAGCCATGCAAACAATAAATTTGCTTCTCTGTATATACGCTAAATGGTGTACGAGGTGTGTTTAAATGAAAAGGTACGAAACGACACTGGGTATAATGGAAGTCTTCAGATGCCTGAGCACAACTATCCCACTGTTTCACAAGCCGAAGGATTCCCTGTTCCCAGAATTCCTGTGGCTGTGAAAGCAGCCAGTTCTCCACTGTGTCCTTCAATTCGTCGTCCGAGTTGAAGCGCTTCCCTTTGAGATGATTTTTTTTTTTTTAGCGGACCAAACAGATGGAAGTCGCAGGGCGACATGTCCGGGCTGTAGGGCGGATGCTTAATCTGCTCCCACTTGAACTTGTCCAGTACACTCAAACTCTTCCGGCCTTCACGAAAACGGGCACTCCACTTTCTCACTGACTTGTCAGACACACAGTCTCCCCCGTATACGGCCACCATCCATCGATGAATATCGGCCGGTTGATGAACCCCTTCCGCAGTCAGAAATCTGATAACACCTCGCTGCTCCTCAGTTGTTCAATGTGAACGCGTGAATTCCTCACACGCACTGCCGCCTGATTCTCTCCTGCGTCCTGTGAGAGGCGCATGCGCACAACCACGCCGGACACTACATTCTCTTCCCTACATGTCGCACTACGTTATCCCAAAGCGGCATGTTCATATTTCAACCGGTTTGATTTTTACGACGTTTCGTACCTTTTCACTTGAACACCCCTCGTACATGACCTTTCTAATGACAAAATCTTCGTGAAGTTTACAGACAGGTCCTCCAATATTCGGGAATAGGGCAAGGAGATGTGGAGAGTACAGGGAAAGTAAAAGGGGGGACTTTGTACTCGTAACAAGTGCTACACAGTGACAGATAACCGCTAGTCAAGTTTCAATCCAAACGCGCTAATAAAGCAGTTTTTAGAATATCGTACTATTTATCCATATCCCATTACAATGTTCAATATATGGAAATAAATGGGGGAGTTAACTTTAAAATGCATTTTACGAGAAATCGCCTTTCGTGGATATTCCTTGTTCTTTCCCTGTACTACTCTTATGGGTAATTGGATTTTTTTTTTTAAGTGGGAAAAATCACGTGTCCATACTGAGAAAGTTATTCGAGATGCATCTTCTTCTTAAAAAGTGGTTGGTCATTTGGTTCAGTTCTTAGCAAAATTCTTGTCCGGATCGAAGGAAGAAATCCTTCAGTAACCGGTTCCCCTACCACTTGCAGTTAACCAAACATTGACACCACCACTAGAAAGCTTCTACTAAGAAATGTTCTTCGGGGGTTTCCACTTTGTCAAAGCAGATGGCAAAAGCTTGAACTTCCCCGCTCCTGAATGCAACGTACTTGAACGACCCGAGAGAGGAAAAGGAAGACAAGAATGTTAAGAAGTGGCATTGTTGCGTTCTAAACCACAGAAAACGGCAGGATATTCCCTCCCTATGTTTGTGGTTTAGACGGCCGCATGGCGTCAGAGAAGGTTTGATGTTTTGAGCGGTTCTAGACCAACCTATTTTGAGCTGTTACTGCAGTTCAGGTAATCTCAATACGGACACGGTGTTTTCCCCACTGCTACCACTGGATAGTCATCTGCAATTCGTTTCGAAAATATTTCCCGTTCTGAAGTTGTCCATAAACCCGGTAAATTTCATTTGTCATCGTTACGTACTCAGGATAATGGTATACAAAAGGTTAGGAACATATATATTTTTTTTAAACGCATCCAATTAACACTTTTTTTTTTTCAGTTTTAAAATGAAAATCCTCATATATATTACAACTTTATTAACAAATATTTAAAGAACAAAAATATATTTTTGCACAGCTTTCCTCCATTATAAAAATAAGACGTAATTCACATTGAAACCATATACAGTAAAACCTCTGTTAACCGAAACGGCAAAAAAAAAAACGGAAAAGATCACTGTTTTGCCTGCTGAAGTTTTGCTAATGAAGCGCTGTCGAGATATTGCGGCAAAAGACCGGTGTAAAAAAAAACATTTAAAAAAAACCTACGTAAAAGTATTTCGGATAACAGAGGTTCTACTGTATAAATAAGTACACTTGTTACGTGGTGAAACTTACATTACTTTTTCTCTGCCCTCCCTTGGCCACTAAGCCTGTTCGGGTGAATCTCTCTATAATATATATAGATTGCTTACAGTGCAAAGGTTCGATGTCCAATTTTTGTCAAAATTCAGTTTTTCATAATCTGTCAGTACTTTGGTGCTAAGCAAGAACACAAATTGCGTACAATTAGCCAGTTGCCTAAAGGCCTTAAAATTAAATTGAAATAACACCATTAAAGGTGCACAAATGCTTCATTTCGATGCTATAGGCTGCCGAAAGTGTGCGGAGATGAGCTTTTTTTAGACCTTGATATTTCCAATACTATTAACAATAGAACTGAGGCGGCATGGTACTATCGAGGACTTCAAACCTGCTTTATACAAAAATCCATATTCCAAAACTGTGCAATCGGTGTACAACGGATTCTCCAAAGGAAATCGGGTATTCCCAGACATTCTCTGTAGTGAATAAGGGTCAAAATAAGAATGAATAAGACCACTTTTCATATGAGTATAGGTAATCACTAGCGTCTAACCGGGCTTTTACAACCTTTTTTTTTAACTGAAAACAAGAACCGCAAATGTAGCTGTCATTGATGTCATTTACTCCTGTTTATTATTTAACCACATATCTTTTTTTTCTGAAAAGGATATCTGTTCCGAGTTATCCATCTGCCGCAAACTAATTACTGTTACTAGCTGGAAGGTAGTATCATTCATGCCTACTTTGACCCTTTACCACTGCATAATTTTGGAATTTACAGCTTTGGATAGTCTTTGAAGGTACCATGCGCCTCTTCTGTTAATAACACTTGAAATCTAAAGCTCTAAAGTTCATTTTCCAACACATTCGGCAGCCTGTAGCGTCGCAATGAAACATTTGTACACCCTCGATGGTCTACATGATATATACAGGGTGTTTCAGGACCTCTGGTACAAACTTCGGGAGATGAATCCTCATATCAATACAAGAAAAAAAGTTCATATGAACACGCGCCTTATCATGCGTAGTTTCGGCGCTACAGGGCTCCAAAGACGTTCAAAACTGTATTTCAAGGTGATTTATTTCGAATATTAATAGCTGTAGAGCTGGCGGCTTGTAGTTTCGTCAAAGAAATCAGACTTTCTCATTCGGAAAATGCATGTCAGAAGTGATGGGAAAGTGCGCGAGGGATTCCCCAAGGATTGCACAGCGAATGTGGGTCGAACAAAGCAAGTAGAGGATGACCTATCAGAGAACACCACCACGTTGATTCCAAGGTGATACCTCACACAGTTGCAAGATAAGGAAGAAATAAAGAATGTTTTGCGTGGTTGCATAATTTCACTCGGGAATCCGTCACGCACTATCCCATCACATCTGACATGTGCATTTTCCGAACGAGCAGGTCCGATTTCTTTGACGAAACGATGAACCGCAAGCTGTACAACCATTAGTATTCGAAATAAATCGCCTTGAAATACAGTTTTGGGGGCCCTCTAGCGCCGAAACTACGCATGATAGAGTGTGTGTTCATATGAACTTCTTTTCTTGTTTTGATATGAGGATTCACCTCCCGAAGTTTGTACCAGAGGTCCTGAAACACCCTGTATATATAACCGGAATCCCGTGCAGTAGGTTTGTCGGTGAGGTTTCCCATAAGCGCGGAACTTATTCGCTCTCCTCTTAACTGGCAATATGAGACATAAAACCTTTGTGCTTTAAGGACGCGATATATTACACAACTTATGTACACACAGACTAACAAGAAATGTGCATTGTAGCAACAACAAAACAATATTCAACACAGATTTTTGTTTAAAGAAAAACTTCGGCTTGGTATGTAATTCGCTTTAGTGTTACCAATCAGTTTTTAGGTCTAGAAAATATTTCAACTTGTCATTTTCTATGAATCAGTGTGTACAACATGATGTATCAGTAGAAGACTCGTCATTGTGAACTATAACAACGCCCGTTTATTGTTTATGTTCCTGTCAGAATGACAGTGTTTGATTTTTATTTACAAAGTATTCCAACGCTAATAAAATTTACGACATCTATCTACACATCATTATGCGTAACTAATTGATTCTAAAAATTGTCTAAAAATACCAGATTGCAATCCTTAACGTATGATCTATGCTATTCAACATTACAAGGAATGCCTGAATTATCACCGTAGCTTTGATAGGCCAACAATTCTGCAGCAACGCAGTGTGGTCTTAAAGGGGTTAGTCCAGCGCTTCCAAGATCGCGAGTTCGAATCCTGCCTCGGACATGGATGCTTAAGGTGGACTTTAATAAGTATTTCACTCTTGTAATCGTGACGGACTGAAGTCAATCGTTACTAAACACGGCAGTAGTAAAACTCGTTCAGATCTTTGATTCCAGTTAGGGTTACCACCTATCACGGGATGTTCCGTATGTTAGGTAAAATTTACGCGTCCCGTATTATAAGTGTTAAAAATTCACACCCATATTTCCAACATATCAATAATTTTAACAAATAAACTTTTTTTTTAACTGGCTGCTCTGCAGACTGGCGGATTGACCGTTCAAATCCCTACGCCTCAACATGGGGATGGGGGATATAATATTTGCGCCTTCTGATTGCTCTAGATGATAACACACTGCACACTTCAATTCAACACTTTTCGTTGTCCCAGAGAGACCACCAGTTTTTATTAACTCGTTTTCTTGTCTGTCTGTTCCTTACAAATTTTGCAATCGATTTTAAACTCACTTCCCATTATCCAATTTCTTTGAAATTTTGTAAACTTGCTTGCTTCCGATGACACTACAATATTCAATCATTGGATATGCGATAGAATAATCCAGTTAACTGTAATTAATTAGTAAATAAAATAATTGGAAATTATCCTTAAATGCACGCAACGCCGCATCTATTGTTTGAAGTTTGGGTTGCCTATCTCACAGGGACTTTAATATTCATCTATTATGCAGAAAAAAATAATTTAAAAAACACGCTTTTTTAAGATGTACTAAAAATTAAAAAAATAATAAATTGAATTAATCTTATGAATCGGAAAACAAAAGCGTGGGTGCTCTTGGTTACCGTATCATAGTATCTAGGAGCAGCCACGCTTTTATTTTCCGATTCATAAGATTAATTCAATTTATTATATTTTACTCCATCTTAAAATAGCATTTTAAAAAAATCCCTTTTTAATTAATTTTTTGCGTTATTAACGCAGTTAGTTGACTTACGTAGTGATATACCTATGGACAAAAGGTTTGATGCATATCTTTAGATAACATTTCCCTAATTTGCAGAGATCCTGTGATTAACATCTATGAATAAAAATTAAAGATTAATAATTTCCATTGGGTTATAAAAATGTCTCTCTCTCCGGAATGAAACAAGGGTATTATAGGGAACAAGGGTCACTGGCCGATGAGAATGTTCCCGTCAATGAGATATCGAAAACTTCCTTGGAATTTTCCTAAGAGAATCTACGTTGTACAGAAAGGCCTATGCAAAAAGTATCCTGTTCTTTTCAAAGGCAAGGTCCCGAATTCGAATATTTATGGCCTTCAAGCATCTATGACTCAGCCCAGGATAAGGTAGGGGAGAAAGGATGCGGGAAGGTGTCGGCCAGGGCCTAAGTTGAAGGTATGCAACTGATTAAAAAAATATGAGGTCGATGCCAGAGCAACCTAGCGGATGGCTTCAAAATCCTGTACAAAAACCCATTAGTTTTAGCGCAGCCAGAAATGGTGAAGCGTGATAGGTCATCTATTATGAGATGTATGGTAGTATACACAAGCACTGATTCAAGTACCCCAGCGAGTAGAGCGGACAGGTACACATCAAAAAGGCACACTCGGAGAAACAGTGTAGTCTGGCTGGACACTTTCAAAAGGCTTTCTTTCCCATTTAAAATAAGTTCATCTACTTGCGGACACTGTCTACGAACTTTTCACTCCCTCGGTGCAGGGCCTGTGGTACGCAAGTTACCTGTATTTTTTCGGGTAAAATTACTTTTCCATCCTTAACGAACCTATCACTACATTTGCAATTAACGACCATCACTGCCACTTGTTTCATTGATGGAGACGAATATAACGTCATCTTGGAACACACGCACGAATCTTTCCCATGGTGTCCAAGTAGTCGATTCGTCGGGAATATTCCGCCCTGTGTATTTCTCGAGTGGAAAACTATGTTGTTTTTTTTACGAATGTTTGCACAAATTAATGCTTAGAAAGATCTTGTACCTAGTTTTGTCCAAAATATGACCTAAAGAACAACAATGACAGGTCATAAAGATAGCAAACCCTCGTACAAATCATAACTTTCACCTATGTTTTTAAAATATAATAATAACCACTGGCGTGACAGGCCATGAGCCTGCCCCAACGCCATCTGTTCGCAGTTCGTGGAACTACGTCCGTCCACCTGAGTGGCGGCTGTGTGGTCAGCACTGCGCGCTACCTGACCACGAACAGGTGCATCAAGACCAAGTGGTCGTCACGTCTTTATTCACGTGACTCCCCAGTTTGCCTCACGACGCTGGGTAGACGCCGAAAAGTGGGACTCCAGCCGGGGATTGAACCCGGAATTACGTGGACATGAGTCCAACGCTCTAACCACTAGACTATGGAGCCCCCATCTTTTTAAAATGGCATAAAATTATTTGTATCAGCAGATCTGTCACAACCTTTGCAAGTGATTTGTTTTTAGAATAATCAGGTACTTACTTACTTCATGAAATTCACAATAATAATAATTATTAAGAGCTTTGATTCCACTTCTAATACTTTCTAACAGAAAGACATCAGAATAATTCAATTTTAGAAAATCTGCGCTAGTACTCAGAAATTTCTAAACTTCGTTTGAAGAGAGAGGAAATATTTCTGTAATACTAAAATAATAATAATAATACTGAAGGAATGAATAACATGGTAATGTTAAGAACAACTCTTGGACTATAATCTCACAAATTTACGCCCACCAAATGTTCACAATTGTACTTTTCGAACACGAAGCACATTATTTTGGTCTCTTTATGGTATACTGTATGTTATTGCTGACAATGATGGATCCAATATTCCCGGTTTGGCCGCCCCTGTCAAAAAAAAGTAGATCCTGGCAGGTATGTTGCCTCACAAAACAGTTAAGTTATAGCGGGTTGCATAACACAGCAGGAAATCAGTGCTCTACTGGAACAAAGTACGAGATCATAACCAGAGTTAACTGTTAATGGTTTTAAGTCCCTATCAATGGACCCTTGGAGCCTTGATTATTAATAGTATTATAGCGCTCATTTGTTTTCACTTAACTTAGCGAGCAGTTGCCCAGTTTATTTTCCAAAATTAATGTTTTGTCTTCCCAATACTTTTTAGAAATCGTCAAAATGGACGGTTGATGTAACAATATCTCTTTTCTCACTATGATGAACGATAATCACATTGATTGTTTCGATCTAACATCACAAAATAAATATTTTAATTAAGCAGGGAAACTCTATATTATTTTATAGACATGATTTAACTGGTTTAAGAAAGGTTCTCTTGAAGTAAACGTCGCTGCCTGCAGCTGCTTTTCCTTATAAACCTCAGGAGAAGTATAAAGCTCTTCAGGACGGAATAAAGTTGAACTTTCCACAGAAACAGAAAGACGTGTCTTCTACCAACTGAGCTGCTTATCCGATGTAAACGTGTTAAGTAATCGCTGTGAAATTATTCTGAAAAGATAAAAAAAAAAAAACATAATTCTAATCACATCATGTAACTATATATTCACATTTCCAAAAATTCTAAGCCGTTTATTACTCGTATAAAGACTAACTCTTTTTTTTTTAATAGTACTGTAAGAAGAGTATTTATTGCCTTGGATGGACACCTGGCGTAATGTTGCCACATGTCACGATTTTTGGACATCAAATTACATAATAATTTGCAACTCTTGTTTTTTTTCTTCTGTCTTAATAATTACATTAATTTATTTTTTTAATTTAAATTTTATTTATGACCTTTGCGCATCCCGGACCTCAAACCGGGATAGGAGAGAGGAAAGGATTAAGGAAGGTGTCGGCCAGGGCCTATGTTGAAGGTCCCACCCCGACATTTGCCTGTTGTTACTGAGAAAAAAAAACTCAGTCAGGATCGAACCCACAACCTCCCCAATGCTACGCCAAAGAGCTATGGCGATTCGGTGACACATTTATTATTAAATTATTAATTCAAGAGTTTTTACAAATACCGAATCTTTCCTACAAGCCTTTCTACCACATGTTCAAGACCAGTGGTATAGTGGAGGGGGGGGGGGGACACTTGATTCACGAATTGTTTGTTAAGACTATGGCAAATACCGTGTACACTAATGTATAATGAATTACCTTTGAAGTTTAGAAATGAAAGCATTAATGCCATTTCTATTACAAGAAGAATCAACCATACTTGCCAGGAAACAAATTAGTTAATTTCACTATAAATCTCCGAAACTCTTTCGATTGTTGTGCCTTTTAATTGGACAATAACTACCTCTGTAATATAAGGCTATCAGACTTAGTGTTTAATCATTTTCTAGAAGTTTTCTACATAAAGAAATATTTGAAAAATAAATCAAGTGTAACACGAAGAGACACGGCGCTCCATGACGTCTAAAAACTACGGGGGCGGCGCCCTTGCTCCACTACACACACTACACACACTGTAACATTTCTTTCCTTACACAAGTCTTCCTGATATGGACTGAATTGTTAGTAACGTCTTAAACGACCTGGTGAGCTTCTAAGAACGGGACCTATTTATCTATTAGGTACAGTGGACTCCGAACCACTTCGTTCAATGAACCACGCGCAAAGAAAGCTGAGTATCTAATCTGTCAACCAACAGGACAGTTGTCTAAACCAGTTTCAAACCTTTCTTATACATCGTCTATGCTGACGTTTGCCTCAACCCTAACAAGCGAATGCTGGGATGGTACCTTAAGGGCTAGTTGGTACATTTTCATTGATACAAACTAGCCGTCGTGAAAGTTTCCTACTCGCCAAACGTACAGAATACCCAACAGACAGTTGATTATTTGAGACTAACGTTTGCCTTGTGCTACTTTATGAAGAAAAAAAAAAGTTTTACTTTAGTAACTTGGTGTGCGGAAGCAGTGTCGAGTCGCTTTTGCTTCCATCTGAACATAAGGAAATCATATATTTGCTTATAGACGGTTGTCGACTTCCCTGCAGCCTGAGCCCGAGTTACCTAAAAGCCATATACAAATTCAAGTACATACTATTTTTCCTCAAGATACTCAACTCTCACAGTTGCCCAAGTTTTGTTCTCCTATTTGAGCTATGACGTCTTCCATAGTACAGCCTAACTTGGACCGAATTTTGACATCTTTCCTACCTATCATTCACTTTTGCTTTTGTTTATGCATGACTAAAAAGAGAAGCATGGGGTGCACCAATTGAAAAGTTTATAGTGTGACCATTTTTTTCAAATTTTCTTTTGTATATGTTCTTCCGTTTTATCGTTTGATAACCCAGTGGAAGCTGATAAAGAAAGGGTGTCATACTAGAGATGTCATGAGCTTTTGAACTTCTTTACGGCTTTTAGGCATCTTAGTCTCACGCCAACCGTACAGGTGTCAAATTACCGGTACGGCACTCAGTTGTTCAGTGCTGGACATTCACTGTACAGAAATCAAAATCCATGACTGATTATAGAGTTGTTATTAACGTCCTGAAGCGAGCTGGTGAGCTTCTAAGGACGAGACTTAACAGTTTTTTTTGGTAAAGTGGGCTCCGAACCACTCCGCTCAATATAGTCCTCAGCGGAAATTGAACCCATAAGCACGCGCGCTACACTCGATTCCGAGAGCAAAACTCATAAATCTGTTACTTGTTTTATTTCCACTTGGGAATGATTATTTACCCTTCATGACCACAGGAAATTTTTGTTTCCAATTTTTTTTCCCCAATGACGGACGAGGGAATGATTTGTTTTAATATTAGACGCTATCCATTAGAACTTAGAATTTGCACTTTTTATGGCCATAAGGAATCGACTCAGGCCGGAATAGGGTAGGGGAGAGGAAGCGGGAAGGATTCGGACAGATTGAAGGTGCCATCTGTCGGAAAAAAACTGTTAAAACCTCAGTAAGGATGGGCGACCGTTGGTTTCGAACCCAGGACCTCCAGAATGATTACTCAGTGGAATTCCATGAAACAATTTGATAATCGAAAAACAGCATTAAACATATAATCTTGTTTTAATATTCATATTCGAAACATCCGCAATGATTATTTAAATTACTTTGAATTAAATAGTATGTCCATTATTGGGTGTTCATTACTGGAATATTTAGGTTTTTCAGTGTCCAATCACTGGTACAACTCAAATAGTGTATGTTAATGAAAATAATGGGTCGAAATCACTACAAGAAAGCATGGAGAACGTGTCACATTTCATTTGATCAATAAATTTGACCTGTACTTCGAGTTAAAAATTATAAAGATGAAAAGTGTCCATTACTGGTGCGTTTACCTTGCATGCCCATATGATAGATATACAAGGTCTGTCCGGAAAGTAATGTCACACACTGTGAAGCGACTGTACGTTGCAGCGCACTCTATCCACCGGAATCAATGGTGGTGTAAGTCAACTACCGAGCGAGTGCTTGCTCAGTTGTCTCCGAGCTCTCGGAGGTGAAGGACGGGCGATTTCGTGAACCTGTGTTTCGTCTCTTGTACAAGACGAGACGTAGCGCTCACTGAAACTCGGCAAATCTGCAGCGGAAACTTTTCCAATGGTTCAACAGGCCTTCGGGGATGAGTGTTTATCACAAAGGCAAGTCTACAGATGGCACAAAGCGTTTCTGGAAGGCCGTGAAGAGGTAGACGACGAAGACCGCGCTGGACGCCCGTCAACCTCTTCAAACGACGAAAATGTGACTCGTGTGAAAGAACTTTCTGCAAACAGACCGTCGAATGAGTGTTCGTTTCACGGCTGCCATGTTAAATATTCCAGAAACTACCGTCCACGAGATTATGACCAAGGATTTGCACATGAGAAAAGTGTGCGCGAAGCTTGTCCCCAAACTTTTGACCGACGACCAAAAATCTCGCCGAGTAGTTGTCATGAGTGATGAAACGAGGATATTCCAGCACGACACCGAAACGAAGAGGCAAAGTGCCCCAGTGGAACACCTCGGCGTCCCCTCGCCCCACGAAGGCTCGAAGGAGCAAATCAAAAATCAAGTGTTTTTTGACATCAGGGGGATCGTCCACCGTGAGTTTGTACCTCCCTACATTATGTAAATAAATGTTGTTTTTTTCATACTTGTAGACTTGGTGACATTACTTTCCGGACATACCTTGTATTTGTACTTTTTATTTTTATACCGGACAAAATAAAAAAATACTGGTGAGTATGTTTATATACAAAATACAATAATTATTACAAGATGAGAGGAAATAAAGCATGTGACTTAGGCGGTTCTGGCTCTCAGCTACAGATATTTGACAGAAATAATTTTGTGTATCGAAGTGACTATTCTATGGTTAGTGATACCGGAGATTACACCTATACAATCCCCTGTGACTCAGAATATGAACGATTTTCAACAATATGAAGTAAAATATTTGAGTATTGCTTGTTTGCAAATATTAATTTTGGCGTTACCTGACAGTCAATATAGGGAAATTGTCTCTGGGTTACCTTCACCAGAAAATAAGAGTTTAAGATTATTTTTTTTTCGAAAAACAAACCAAATTGGCAGTACTTCTTAGAACATTATTGACTTTTAAGTATTCAAATAAAGCAAGACTGTTTATAGCTTGAAACGAAAGGCGTTAATCCCTCTTCATATTAGTATATCATCAGGACGTAGGATCATCAATGGGAAGGTACATAGGCTGAACCCTTATTGCCGGGCAGATGCCGGTATGATACTTGGACGCTACCTTCCCCTTCCCTTCCTATCAGAAAGTGCTCGACACGCGACTCATTCCCTTAAAGCAGTGTTGCTCAACCGCCGGGTTCCGGTAACCCTTCTATGCGATCACCACGAACCTTGTTTTTAAAGCGAATAGGATCTATGGCTTTAATATCTTATCCCATCCTATACAGAATGAAATGGAACAATCACATTTCGCCACTTTGAATTTCTAACTACCGTTTACCTTTTACACAGCCGAGGAATCAGACCGTAACGATTTTAAAGAGGGAAAATGGAGACTTTCCTCTGATCGATTCTTTTAACCTTAATTATCGTATCGTAATTCATTAAAAATATTACAGACGAAAGATTGGGGTGTGTAAGAAACAATTGTTTAAAGCAATGGAAAACGATTCAGAAAATGGCTTCCAGTAATTTTGTGTCCTGGCAATACTGCCTATTAATAGAAACACCATACTTGGGAATTATTCCCCAACTTTGTGCTGTGAAAACGTTAATTCATCAAGTAGGTCCAGAAACTGTTTAAAACACTTTTGTCAGGCCGTGACCTTCAAAAGGTTGAGAAACACTGTAGTGCAGGATACAGGGAATAGTTTCACAGTCTGCTGAATTTTAAAATGGAAGTTGCCCAATTATTTACTAAGACACGATTTTAAGAAATGAACTGGCAATGCAAACTGCTTTTATGCTCATTGTTGACTTGTCACGATTAGAATTCAACAATGGTTTTACTCACATGATTTAATCTTAACAATACCCAAGAGCTGTTACCAAGAAATATTTTTAATGTTCGGAATTCCGAACAGACGCCCTAAATTGCCTGCGAGAGTACATTTTGGTTTCTTTGATGTCCTGTCCCCTGTCGTAGGTCACCAAAAGAAGGTACTCCTCACAGACAACTCAGGACGTCTCCTCATCGATGCAGCCGGCTGCACCCAGTGACTGGGTCCAATATTGCACTGAGGGGAACAGCGGGAAGGGGGTCATCGCCTTGGAAGAAAACCCACTACAAGAAACCTTCCTTCTTTCAGTGGAATGTAACCTAGGGCGGTGAGGGAGGTCCTATGCCACAATTGCAACCTATGGACCATTCTACGAAAGAGTGCAATGATCTTTTCAAGTCCTGGCGTGTGTTTCTGAATTGTCCACAGGAGAAGACATCCTTCTAGGCCCGCCAAAATCCCGTAGAATGTGTGTGAAAGTTACATAAGTCACAAGAAGAAACATCAAAGCTTTCGATATCCTTGTCGGATTTCATTGTCTGGATTCAACAGAAACAGTGAAAGACTGGAGTTGCGATTCGTCAGAGGGCACTGTGGACTTCGTGAGAATCTGATCCCAGAGGTCGCTGGGCTTCATCAGACCTTCGTGAGTCTCCTACCAAGCCTACTGTTTCAAGTGAACACCGTGGCTGTATTAAACAGCCATTGAACATATTATCTAATGAACTGGGCTCTGGACTTGTACCATTTTGCCAAGTCACAATCTCCAAAACCTTGCGAAACGATCTTAAAGCATGTAAAACGGTACAACTTACGTTATTACTTTTCAACAATTCTTCTAAATTTCCATTTTGTGCACTGTGTATTACAAACTACAATGGCAATTCTCTTCAATATTTTAAATATATATGTCTATTTTTCAGCATTCAACTCTAACCAAAATTAAGGAAGGAATGATTACATTATTCATATTACGTCTTTCATTGTCACCATCTAGAGTATGCCCTTAGTGTGAGCATATAAGCTCGTTGGGGCCCATCATGTATTGTATTACTAATTATGTAATGGTTGCCTGTACTTTTATCTAATATCTAATAAAAAATAAAAAAATATCATATAAGTGGGGACAACCTCTTCTGACAGCACCCAACTCTTCTATTAAAAGAGGCATCACCGGAATGAATGCGAATTATTACTCCGCGTCATAAAGTTCTTTGTGTTTGTGGCCTTTAAGCAAGCATCTTTGGCTGAGGCCCGAGAGAGAATGTGGGACGGAAGTCGGACAGGGTTTAATTTAAAGGTACCATCATAACATTAATCTGAAGTGATTGACAAACTGTACATCAGCAGTCTCAAACCTACGGCCCTCCTAGCAATTTTGATTGGCCCCGAAACAAATCAAAGTTCCTGTTACTATATTCTACATTGGTTCTACAAGAACTGGAATTTTATTTATGGCCTTTAGGCATCTAAAGCTCAGTACGGGATAAGGGAGGGAAAAGGATTCGGGAAGGTGTCGGCCAGGGCCTATGTTGACGGTGCCATCCCGGAATTTGCCTGGTGTGACTGAGAAAAAAACCTGGATCGAACCCACGACCTCCCAAATGCTACGCCAACGTTCTACCACTGAGCTACGACGGCTCGGTGGTGGTTCTAAAAGAAAATAACTGAAGAACACAAAAAGAAATTTGATCTTTTGAATATTATACAGACACCGAAGCACTATTTTGAATTAAATGTCTTAGTACGAAATACAACTTGCAAAATACATGAAAATTATATTACTTTTGAGTTGATCCTTTATGACTCGCCCCTAGTCCTCTTTCTCCTTAGCCAATTTGGCCCGCTGACTAAAATAGGTTGGAGACCCTGCTATAGATTATAGGAAGTGGGAAGATAATACAGTCCGGATTAATACATCAGTTACACTCCAATTCATAACTTTAGCACAGATAGAAGAACACAAACATAATAAGAAGGAACCTCAGTCACAAAACAAACAATTACCTCATTGTATGCGTAGGAACAGCTGCAGCATACAGCACGAAGATTTGATTAGGACCCGACTGTAAAACATGGCACTTGTGGTATTCGGAACACCAATATGTCTCCAACGCTTGGAAAGCCTTCGATTTTGTACCTTCGCTAGATACCTTATCAGTCTCATCTGTTCCTAAAATTGCAAAAAAACACAAATTAGTTTGAAAGTACCACCAGACATTGTGTAAGTAGCTATATTTTTAGGTACTTAACCACCGAAGTTAGCTAAGTTTACTGACCAAATCGATTTTTTGAGGAACTTATCATTAATCGATCAGTATCGACTGAAATTTCTAATCTCTTAAAGATGTAGATCACCCCCGCCATCTTGGTATGAGCTTTTCACTGATTTCCATGGGAATTATTTTACTCACTTTATATCTCTCAGAAGTAGATTATTCAAATTCTGCTTTCACGAAATTTGCTTTGGTGGTTGTTTTGATTCTTGTAGAGTTTTGGTTTGTCAAGTTTCTTCAAATATATGAGTATAATGTATTAATAATAGTTTACTATATGAATCATAATAATGTCAACGGGAAATTATACTGTTTATGTGTAAAATATTGCATTTTTATAAAACCGCATGAGTCAAACAAAACATGACGAAACACTAGGCGAAAACAGAAGTTAAAAAATTACGCTCCTGAGACACATACGACGAGTATAACAATCCCTATGTAAATCAATGGAAAGATCATAGCAAGTTGGCAGGGGTGATCCACACCGTTAACATTAAAAGGCAACAACATAACATTGAAAGCAAATAAATCACAAGCATTTATCGTACACAACAAAATTACATATATAGCGGATGAAGTTTGATTTTTTTTAAAAAATCTGATTGTACGTTTTATCATGGTTTTAATACCTTTGTACTTTTACTTATGGCCGAAATAAACACATTCTAATCAAATCCTATTTCAAAAATTTTATACTTAATAAAGATTGGGTTACTTTTTTTTGGAAGATTTTATTCGGAGAAGCAGTACAGAAAATAACTAAAACACAGTTGATTTTCCTCCACATACTGGCAACACTGTATTCACATAATCTGACTTGAATTTACGTTAAGGCCTTTAGGCAACTATGGCTCAGGCTGTATGGATGATGATGGGATGAATTAGTGGAATGAAGAAAGTGGGAGAAAACCCACGCACACGGTGTTTGTCCACCGCAAAGCCCACATGGCATGAGCAGGGATCGATCCGACGACCCCTAGCACCAGAGGTGAGCGCTCTACCAATTGAGCCACCGTGGCATCCACATAATTTGACTTGCCATTTACTAAAGCCAAAAACTTGTTCCTTAAAAAAGAACCCGGAGCGGGCTCGAAAGCTTGGGTGATGAATAGTGACACTTCTGATGCCGTTTAAGTTCCAAGTTCAGCCCCCGTCGGCATCGGGGGTGATACGGGATGAAAAATAAAATGTCCACAAGGAAATAGATAGAATTCATTCATTTTCCTGTCTAATAGAAGGTTGGAATAAATAATACCAGGGAAATCAGCTAGTTATAAATAAAATAACTTTCATACTAAACAATTCTCTCTTTAGTAGAATTTGTGCTTTGTTTTTATCAATTTAGCATCTGAAATATTATGTGCAGTGCCCGCGTTTAGCATCCTTCACGTGCTCAGGTATCCTTACATGAAGGTTTCTTTTCGTCATGCCTATGTTATTGTTCACCACACTGCCATGTGATCTGATAGCGTTTCACTACCTCAGTCCTTCGGGACAAAATAATTTTTACATCGCGGGAATTGTTGATGGAATCAAAGCTGACTTGTAATTATGTTCCATGAAGATTTGCCTATCCTCGTCAGTTATGGGATCATATAAAGGGAGGATTATATGCAGGTACTGGGCTTCGTTTCAGGGTTAGTTTTGTCAGATTAGTTTCCGGATCTTTTGTTGACGTAATCGTAAAAGTTTATCCATCAAATCTTCGAGGACTGTACAAATTTTAAAAGCCCTGAAAAGCAGTTGAGCTCTACGTTGTATTTCATTTGTAATGAATGTAAAGAAACTTGGTGAATATATTGTTCACCGACTGTGCCTTTATGATATAACCTAGAGTGAAATTTATTATGTAGTTAGTAAACGTGAAGATAAAAAAAACAACAATGTCCTGATTTTCTAATTCTTTGGTGGAACGAATTTTCGGATCTATATGATTTTAGGGTTCCCACTCATTTGCCAAGATCAAATTCCCTGACTTTTCCAGGTCACTACTCAGAAATTTCCAGGTACCCCATTTTGTATATATATCATAATTCCATGGGAAAATAAAGATCATAGTTGTATGGAAATAAAAATACATCAAAATATTTCACTATTATTTTCTTAAATTGCTTCATGGTTGGCACATTAGCCTCCAAGTAATTTCAAAAACGATCTAACATTAAATGCCTGCTGTAACTAAATGAACTTCAAACAATAAGCTATCAAATTCCCTGACTTTTCCAGGTTTTTAGACATTTTACTGAAATTCCCTGACTTTTCCAGGACTTTTTAGTGCTAAGCTGGATTCCCTGACTATTCAAGGTTTTCCAGGTGTGTGGGAACACTGGATTTACTTCTTTTAGTGGTGCTTTTATTTATTTATTTTCATCTAGCTGTGAATCATCTTCATAAAAGATAAGCATGCCATCTACGTATCTATAATTCCTGATTAGTTATTGAATGTTTAAGGTTAATGTAAAGCAACGATCTCAAACAAAAGATGACTACCTCCGTATATGTCTAATGTACTTTCACTGTTACACGAAATTTCATTGTTGCTCCTACAAATTGAAGCCTAGAGAGTTCAAAATTTCAGGGAAGAAAGTTCATAACCCATTCAAGAGTTCGATCATTGACGATTTTTAATTTTCTTTTCTGTTCATTGTTGAAAGAGCTTCATTTTTATAGGTGTTGATGTTCACAACAACAATCAAGCGATTTCAACAATCAAGAAAAACGAAAATTAAAAATCGGCATTGATCGAACTCTTGACTTGGTTATGAACTTACTTCCCTGAACGTTAGAACTCTCTAGGCTTGAATTTGTAGCAGCAGCATTGAAATTTCGTACAACGATAAAAATACATTAGACATATACGGAGATAGTGCTGCCATCTTTTGTTGGAGATCGTTACTTTATATTAACAAAGACAAACTACATTACATGTATAATGCAAAGGGGAACGGACACGCCGGAAGGAGAAGAATAAACAACTTAAAATAAGAAAAGACCTTCAAATCCTGGAAACATCTTAGCCCGAACAAATTTTTGACCCTGCTTCTCCCCTCCCACCACTCCACCGTATTTAACTCCTAATTTACAGGAACGACTGTAAACTACTGTATTCAGAAAGCCTACAGTCAGCACTGTTTACGTATATCAACAATCAGGTCATTCCAACATCATGGTGTACGTTAATTTTGTGACTTGAAATTCCCTGAGTTTTCCAGGTTTTCCATGATTTTTTTCTCTCCAAATTCCCTGAGTTCTTAGTATAGTGGAACATGTAAATAATACGGAATGACATTTTTTTAAAATCCCACAAATATCTAGTCCAAGCATCTTGTACACAAGTGAAAAAAAATTCAGTTCGCAGGGGGAATCGAACTCAGAACCTTCGCCTTGCTGGGACAGTGATCTTACCAACTGTGGACAGGTCCACCACATACATTTCCCCGAGTTTCCCATAAAAAATTATAGGTTTTCCAGATTTATAAAATTCCCTGGGTATTCCAGGGAGGTAGACACGCTGAACATATCAGTCTACTGCTTAGAAGATTTTTTTTCCTTTAGAGATTAAAGAGTAGGATCAAAGCATTCTGATTTGACTTGGGTATTGATATTATTTTCTGAATCAGTTTAGAAAACGGTTACAGTAAGTATCAGATACATAGACGGCTCAAATCTGCTAAAGTAATATAGAACCATAATCAACACAACAGACAAGTAAATTTAAGAGTACACGAGGCTAGAATTACTTAAAATGTTGATAACGTTTTCATTAAACAGAAATTAACTCCCGTTTTGAGTACATCATTAACATTAGAAAAAAACCATTCACAGGCTACAAGGGCTATTTCACAGACAACATACTACTCCGGAGTGGATGAAGTCATTTGCAATTCCAGTACAAAGTACAGTAGTATGACGAAATGTTGTCTATTAGTAAGAATAAGTGAACATGAAACCAACACTGAAAAATATCCCGTTTCCGGTTTCGCACAACCCTTAGGCAGCGACTAACATCAAATAATAATCTACCAGAATACTTCATAAAATCGAAAACTAATAATATTGATTGATCAGTCATGGAAACATCTGACATCATATCTCAAATGTCTAGAACTAAATAACTTGCACAAATCGCGTTCCCCGTCCCTAGGAAGTTTTCTCACGAAACACAAATACTACAAGTTCAACCAAACCATCTTTATTAATTGTAATATTATATATATATATATATATATATATATATATATATATATCCTATTTTTCGTATACAAATTATTAAGTTCTTTAGGATATTATCATGTGCATGGTACACATTTCTGTTAATCAATATGTAGGACCTGGCAACACTAAAACAGTTGAAGACTTAACTTCAATACCATAGGAACAGTACTATCTTGAGTCGTACTATTTTTTTCTAACTAATTTTTCTTTAATTTGTGTGTGCCTCCGAAGATGAACACTTTATATGCACACTAATTTTAATTTACAGTTTTCAAAATTAATAATTGTTTTATTTTTTTTTTTACTTTTTTCCAAATCTAAATGGTAAAGGGACTTTTGCGCCACCCTGTATATTACCTTATTCTTTTGTCTAAACAATATAATAACGTTTTCTTTTGTTGTGAAGGCAGTAATTTGTTCCATTCTATATCACGTTGTTTTGGTATGGTATGGACCATCCTATAACGATCAGCATTTTTTTAATAATGTTAAGTGGATAAGTTATTCTTCGTTTTAATTACGTGTTATTCTGATATGGTATAGAAATTTTAAAAATACAACAGTTCTGATTATCTAAACTCTATGGCTTATGGAACTCGCTAGTTCATCGCCGCAGTAACGAACGTTTGCCATTTGATTCTATCCTGGGCAAGATCAAGCCAGTTTTCATCACGAACCACCTACTTCTCCAAGATCCCTTCTAGTATTGTCCTCCCAACGACGTCTCGGTCTTCCCAAAGGTCTCTTTCCATCTGGATTTCCAACCAAAATAGAATATAATCTTCGTTTTTCTTCCATCCGAGCTACATGGCCTGCCCAACTTGTTAGTCGTCGCGATTTAATGTAAAAGCAAACATGTCTATATTTGAAGATGACTGATTCCGGAATGTTGTGTGTATACACTAGAGTCCCGCTAATCCGAACTAATTGGGGCTGTGTCCTGTTCGGATTAGCAAAAGTTCGAAATATCCGGACCTACACTTTTTTTTAGTAGGCCTATGTCCTTGAGATTTTCATAATGAACAGTACTGCACTTTAATTGCAGTATGTAATTAAAATTGTACCCTGTACTTCTGTACTTTGAGTTCATTTTCTTTTACGCTGTATATAAAATACACGTTTTTACACCAAAAAACTATTTTTTTCTCCCCTCTTGAATTAAAGTTAAAAATAATTTGGCATATTTTCCCTGGGCTTTGTTCGGTTTATCCGGATTTTCGGATTAGCGGGACTCTACTGTATTTTGTTTCGTGCACTGAACGACCTGCTTGATACCACAATGAGTTTTTTAGTATACTTCAAAATTGTAACTTTACACTGATTAATGTCTGTAATTAACTTTCGGTTTACTGTGGAAACTGAAATTTGGTGAATATGTTCACGTTTGCACGTACGATCCTCATTTACAAACTATACAGGCTTCTGTTTCTGAAGCTTTATCACAAGTCGCAGGGATGTCGTCCTTCGTCAAGCGTTTTTCCGGGAGCAGAGAAGGTCTTTGAATAGGCTTTGTGAAACTAAGGGAAGTCGGCAGGAGGACTCGAACCTGCGTGTCTTCCCAGTGCTGTTCCGAAGTCGAAGAAGGTCAATCTTTTAAATGTTCACAAAGGAAATGTCTACTAGTTCAACTATACATGACACCGCGTACAGAATATTCCACCTACCTTCTGTTTGTACTTCCTGCTGCATGACGGTAGACGTCACCTGGCGGTAAAATAGTTTCAACACATCCAAACGATGAGCTCCACTTAAAGATCGATTCTCCTTTTTCGTAGCGTCAATATGGAGATTCGAACACACCAAGTATTTCGCCATCTCACAATTGATAAGCAGAAACCTAATTGCCATAAATTAGAGAAATACATGTTTAATCAACATCAAAGCACAAGTCTTTTTTATACAATTACGAAAAGTGAATCCAACGTCAACACTGCTACCACGATATGTTGTATAACCTACAATGTACAGTACCTCTGGAGAGGATTTAAATCGTTAAAAACCACTTTTTTTTCACAGCATCTGATAAAGGTTAACCTAACCTATCGATGTTTCCAATTGCTTTTTCGACCAAACTTGGAAGAAGTAGGGCACAGTTTCACTCAAGAATGAGTACTCGTAGTGTGATGTAAGACGAAAAACATATACCAGGTCAATAGGCTATGTTTTAGAGAGTACGTTTGTCAAGGTCGCCATCTTGAATGTTGTTCGATTTTTTTATTTTTTTTAATAGGAAGGGGGTCATGTAACATATCAAACTGGGCTAGAATTTTATCACAATTACATTGGTGAAGTCAGTTTCGCCATTTTTGTATCCCCCTACCCAGTGCTCATTGCTTGTGCAATTAGATTTTTCATATCTTACGTTGTTTCAAGAACAACAGAGTATGTCCAGACTTTTCAATCAACTACGTATACTAATGTCATATCACATTATGTCTCTGAAAATATATATTTACGACAAAACTGACTTCACCAATGTATTTCTGGTTAAATTCTAGCCCAGATTGATATGTTACATGACCCCTCTTTTCCTATTAAAAAAAAAATCGAGCAACATTCAAGATGGCCGACTTCAAAATGGCGACCATGACAAACGAACCCTCTAAAAAATATAGAGCATTGACCTGGTATTCATTCATGTGTATTTGTTTTCCATTATTTCAAGCATTTTTCAAATGAATATGTGTTTTCCGACTTACATCACACTATAAGTATTCATACTTACGAGTGAAAGAAACTTTTGGGAACTGCGCCCGTCTTTACGGACGAAAGCACCGCCCGACTCCTCTACCAAGTTTGGTGGAAAAAGCAGTTTGAAGCAGTTCGACAGGATTACTTGTGAGACATTAGAATTCAAAGACAGGTGTAGAAGAACTTCACAAATGCAATAATAATATTAACAACGTTTCGCTAAAGGCGTGTTCACATCATAGGCGATGAGTGATGCTAAGGAGCGGTCATGGTACCAACTGAAAGCAGCTAACAGAGGGGCCAGGTCACAGAGACTGGGAAGTTACTAAAGGGACCGAAAAAATACTAAATGGTGAAGGAAATGGGGGAGGTAAAAATCAGTCAATCGGTAAGATGTTTCCTAAACAGATAATCAACGGAGGTGGGGTGGGGAATAAAAAGAAAATAAAGAATTACTATTGACCTATAGTGTAAGTGCTTCATCCACATACAGATACTGTAATTTCATATTACGCACTATGTAGACAACCAATATTCTTTTCCCTTCCAAACTTCAAAAACACGTTTATACAGTTTCTATTCATGTGCATGCTTTCCCCTCCCCTTCCACCACAAAGGCGATAAGTAACTATGGGATTTCTGCAAGAAATTACCAATTTGCATGAGCCACATACCCTATTCACATGCCGTTGACTTTTTAAAGTTTCTGCAGAAAAGATGCGTCTGCATGAACAGGTTCATTTGGTGTAGAAATCGCATATTTGACAAAAAATTGTACTATGGTCTTTCTAAAGAAAGCTATTCATTTAAATTTCCTTTGAAGTATTTCCGTAGTCAGTCGTGATCTAGTCTTCGGAACGTGAAGTACTAGTAAGCGACCGTAATGTGAATCAATTTCGGATAGTATCAGGGTTCAATCCCAGCGGCAGACCATCCTGACGAAGGTTTTATCAAGGTTTCTCCTCATTCACGCCAGGATGGTATCTTGAACGTAGGCCCTGGCCGACACCTTCCGTTATCCTTTCCTCACTCCATCCCGGCCAAAGTCTAAGATGCCTAATAGAATTCAAAATTCGAATAGCATCAGTAGTAGACATCTTAGAGTAGTAAAGGCACCATCATCCAGCCTGATACTCTGCCGGCTCCAGAAAGATCAAACCGGAGGAACGTGTAAGTTAATTAGCGTGGTGTCATTATTAGAAGTTAGAAGTTTTAAATTTTATTTGTTTCTTCAAAGGAAAAGGAAGAAAAACGATGTATATCATTTTAAAATGACAAAATATGAAAATAAAATCGAGACCAAAATGGTCTCACTCTGACAAATCTGTTCTCACTTCTTGAGAGAAGATATAGATAAAGAAATGTCAGACTCACTCTTTTAACCCTCATGATAATTCTTTAGGCTAATTCTTGCGTACAGATTTCCCAAGAAACCCTGAAAACTTGATTTTATTTTTCGAAAATCATAAAAACTATGATTCTTCTACGAAATCAGATAATTTCACTACCTTTTTTTATTCATTTCACTACCTTTTTTTATTCATTTCCCTGACTTTTTGCACATAATAATGTCAGTTCATTGAATTGAACTGAATTGTATTTATGGCCTTTAGGCATCTATGGCTCAGGCCGGGATAGGGAAGGGGAAAGGATTCGGGAAGATGTCGGCCAATTTGAAGGTGCCCATCCCAGCATTTTCTTGGTATGACTGAAGAAAAACCTCAGGATGGTCGTCCCCTGGGATCGAAGCCACAACCTTCCGAATGCTACACCAATGCTCTACCACTGAGTTACGGCGGCTCGGTGTCAGTTTACTGGCCTTAGCTGACTTTCCAGGTCTCTGAGAACCTTGCATTAAGATATACAGTTTCACATAATTCTCCCCTTCAGCTTGTTTGACAAATATTTCATCGTGAACGAGAGAGGCAAACTAATTGCCTAATTTCTAGTTTTAATATCTAACAGCTGATAAGGTTTTAATTACTATGACACTGTTCATATTTGAAAGTCACAGAGAAACAAGAGATATGTTCGAAAAATCCATCCAATTAATCTGTGTTTTTGTTATAAACAGACTAACTACATATATGTTCTGATGGTTTCCTCGTACGATGAATTTATGTATTAATTAACCCTAGGCGAAATACAAGCACTGTGATCAGTTTATTACATCATTCTGAAATGTGTACTAACTGATATTCAGTATACTAATGTGAAAACAGCGATCTCAAATGCCTTATGTAAGAATCTCTGCACACGTCGCGTTCTGAGAGAACACAAAAAGTGAACGTCAGAAAGTTAAAACTAATTGTATTGGATTTTTGTGTAATCGCATTTCGATTTTAGTTACTAAATATACTCCCCCTGTGCCAGCCTGGACCTTAGATGACTAAAAGACATAAATAATGTCAATGTAAGTTCAAATTTTGGGCGTCTATTATGATGCTTATCTTATTGGCCTCCCGAATGCTAAGCCCACGCTCTACCACTGAGCCACGGCGGCTCGATTCAAAATTTGAACAAATAGTGAATAATGCTGACAGTCCAAAAACTGCAGTTCAGTGTGAAATTGTTTGGAATGTTTATAGAAAAAGAGCATCAAATTTTACGTACATACCCAAAGCTTCGGGGAGACCTCTCTTTATTTTCTTCACAACCCACGACGGTATGACATGTCTATCTTTCTTGTCCGTATGAGAAATATAGCACACATACTGTCAGTAAACAACATACCGACCATTTCCTTTTTGATTCTTCTCCGCTAGTGTTTTTCATAGGGAGACACAGAGCTACGATTAGATCAGAAAATCAACTACGAACGTACGCTAATTGGCAAATTTGTAAAAATACTTAAAAATCGCCGTTGTTCAGGCGGTAGCGCGTCTGACTACGAATCAGGCAGCCCGGGTTCAAATCCCGGCCAGGACACTGGAGACTTTTCTCGCAGTGTTCCCATGCCTGGCGCTCTGAGGTCCACTCAGCGGGCACCTTGGGAAGGTAAAGGCGGCCGAGCGTGGGACTGACCACCCCACCTCACCTCGTACCATAGGTCAAGAAAATGTGGAGCGCTACCTCCACATGGCGCGTGCGTATCGCACAGGGGATAGCTTTACCTTTTACTTAAAAATTATACCTTAGAAACAAAATTATACTACCAGAGAGAGGATGTCGGCATCCGCTTAATGGAGAAGTTTCCTATTACCCTGCAAATTTAAATACTATTCCCCTACTTATAAGTACAATTCATTCACCGTGATAAAATCGGCAATCACTAACAAACTAACAGACGTATTTAAGGTTTATTTGTTAAACAGCACAGACGAAAATCAACAAAAACCCAGAAATGCCTTTTTAAATTGGACTGGGCCATTAAGAAGTGTAACTATTCTGTTCGCTGCACTGGCAATTCTTCCTAATTTCCTATCCAAAGCCTTTAGATGTTGCTAGAACCATTATTTTTCAGCAAAACGTTTTAGCAATATTCATTACAAGCATTATTCACACAATACATAGGCCATAAATTTACATCGACGCGAACCAATCTGAGCCAACCGTGTTAGTACTTAAAAATGACATACGCAAGCACTCCTCGATCCACTGGTAGAGAAGCTGGAAAGTTTCGAGGAAAAGATTGTTCGGCTGCTCTTAAAGCCTCGACAGAATTCTTCCACATCTGAATAGCAGACTGCTCTACTTCTGACAGAGGTGGCGTTGGACCACATAGAACACAGACTTCAACCGATGGTATTAACTGACATGTTACCAATCGAAATGGAACCTAAAAAGAAGAATTAGAACTAAAAAAATAGTGATAATCAAAGACAGGTGTACAGGAA
>JAGDQP010001258.1:0-17689 GCA_022664845.1 Lepisma saccharinum | reverse complement strand
CCTCTAATTCCTTTAGGAAACCTCTCCCGAAGTCCTAGTAACCTCCACACTTTCTTCGCCATTTCGGTATATTCTCCGGCCTTTTTAGTTATTTTCCCGCCACCATAACCTGGCTATTCTGTTACCTGGCTCAGTTGGTAACATGGCCGCTTCCTAGCACCAGCCCTTTCTCTCCGTCTCTTCTTATATTATGTGAACACGCCTTCGGCGAAACCTTGCCGCAATTTTTATTGTCCTTGTTAAGTTTTTGTACACCTATCTTTAAACTCTGACATGTAAGTAAGTACCTTGTTTACCTTATTTTACCATCATGTATAAATAAATCACATTTACAATAATAATATAAACTACGGTAAGTAAAAAATGTCTTAAGTTGAAAAAAAAAATAGCAAGGAAGGGTCACGGTTCTCAAACACACAAATCCTATTCACACCTAATACATCGCAAGCAACCTAACGAGATATGTAGATTACCAAAATTTAAGGTGCCATGGTCCAGGGGGAGGGGAGCTAGGGGCTTCGGAACTTCGAATGTCACAAAAATGTATGTATATTAAAGCAGTAGTGAGGTTTGATGGAATATCTTAAAAACGGGAAAAGTAATCAAAATAAATCTTGCACAACATATAAGTCACCACAAGTAGTAACAAAAACCATAAGCAGTGTTGCCATCTAGGAAGCAGCGTTGCCAACGCAGAACAAAGTTACGATATTTTAAATAGCATTATATACCAATTAATGCACAGTGTTGCAAACTATGGAAGATATATGAGCTGAAAGTTGGCCGCTATATTGACACGATCATAGAACATTTTACACCAACTGTTTAAATATGCACTACAACATGCAATACATCCATTTGCACACTATTTCATGCGAACAAAGATATAGTTGCTATGACCAGGCTGTTAGACTGTTCCTGTTTCCCTGTGCGCGTGTTACCCTCGGTAGTATACGTGCTGATTAGCGTTTTTACTGTTATTCCAGATACCAGCATATTGGCCTGTGTCTCCACATATATTTTCTAACCCGACAACTTTCAGCTGATATATCTTCCCTAGTTTGCAACACTGTGCAACCAACTCGTACCACTTTTTTTTCTATTGCCAGTACTTTTCCACTGTGCATTCATTGGTATATAATGCTATTTAAAAAACTGTAACTTTGATCTGCGTTGGCAACACTGCTTACCGTTTTTGTTACTACTTGTGGCCAGTTATATGTTGTGCAAGATTTATTTTGATTACTTTTCCCGTTTTCAAGATATTCCATTCAAACCTCACTACTGCCTTTATATACATTTTTGTGGCATTCGAAGTTCCGAAGCCCCTATCTCCCCTCCCCCTGGACCATGGCACCTTAAATTTTGGTAATCTACATATCTCGTTATGTTGCTTGCGATGTATTCGGTGTGAATAGGATGTGTGTGTTTTGAGAACCGTAACCCTTCCTTGTAAGACCGTTTTAACACAAAAAAGGAAAATTTGTTTTCAAACGTAAAATTGTTTTAGCTCTTAAAAAAAAATCAAACTTCTTTACGTAATTTATAGGAGAATCCACTACTGAAAACAGTACTAGATAAGGCTGCTCAACCTGAGATTTGAGAGAGAGATTTAGAATTTTACAAAAAAGTAGAGATCTTACAAGTGTTATGTTTTCTTGCTTTACCGATAGATAATGTTTCTACAACTTCTAATGAATCGAAAAATATAATATCTTTTAAAATTATAATCATTCATACTGGATTTTCCCGAACATTTATTGTAGTCATGAGCTAATTTTTAAGAAACAGATTCATTTGAAACAATCTAAATAGTAGCTTAGATAATTTCGTACTTCTAGAAGAAGAAAAATAACTTATTTCTCAACAGAAGTAGCAATAATATTCACAGAAACGATTATAGTTAAAAGGTCTTGTGGTATAACGTTGTTCTCGGTGCGAGCGGTCTCTGGTTCGATCCCCAGTAGAGAGCTGCGATTTTGGTGTTGGCCCAACATTATTATGCTAACTGGGGAGCTAGTTCAATTAAAAAGTAGCGGACTCCGGTCTCGAAACCAGATGATGAGTTGTTGTTCTGGTGATGTGACACCCTTGCTGAACCAAAGCTGCCTAGCGCGTCAATGCCGTACATTGGGTGGAGTTTAGTTCTTTAGTGGCTTAAGGAGTTTATGTCTCAGTTCTTTATACTGTACTTATGCACTTGAGAAACTACACAACAGGGTGTTTCAAAAGCTGCAATTACAAAGTACTGAATACGCACCTTTTGCGTTCTTGTATTGGGCGCCGTGGTATGGCCACCTTAAATCATTTTTTAAATCCGTGAAAATTTACATTTATGGTATTTACAGCGTCATGTCTAACAGTCACTACAGCCGTGTGGGAAGAAACATAGATGGTAGCGGTCAGGGCCTTTCATTCTACGTACTATCCCGTATTCACCTAGTGAGACTGAGTGAACCTGGAAAACCTCAGTTAAGATGGCTGGCATGCAGAACCTGAACAATTTCGCTCGACCATATAGACATCTACCTTAACAATGAAATGTAGCCCGTAGCTCAGTGGCTTAGCATTCAGGAGGTAGTGGGTTAAATCCCAGCGGCCAACAATCCTGACTCAGGTTTTTCCCCAGGCAGCCGGGAAGGTACCTTCTTCACCTTAGGCCCTGGCACACAACCTTCTCGCATCCTTTTCCCAACCCTATCCCGGCCTCAGTCGTAGATGTCTAAAGCCATAAATAAATTTAAATTTCAAAACGAGACAGTATGCAAAAAGGCGAAAACGCGCGACCAAATTCGAAATTGAATAACAGATCTTTCAACGATACGATATTCTAATGACAAATTTTCTTACTTAAGTTTCTTACTTTCGTTACTTCAGTTACTTGTGTCTTACTTTGATAAACCGTAAACACCATAGTTCACGGTAAAGTTGAGTGTTCTTAGGGTTCGAACCTACGTTCTTTTTTACTTTTCGCTGCATTATTATTATTCATTCTGTAAGTTTACGTAAGGCCAGAAAGGGTATTGTTGGCTGACATTTTTCTAAGTTCTCTACAATAATGCAAAGAATGGTATCAAAATATTAGAAAATTGTCCATAACTGTCAAGTTAAATACGAGATGAGGAGTTATTTCTACAAGGAAAAAGGCATGCGTCAAATATAAATACAAACAAGCGTTACTTACTTTTGGCAATCTAGCCCCTTCACGTTAATTATTGCCTCTTCTAAAGGTAAAGGTATCCCTTGTGCGATACGCTCGCGCCGGGGGGGATGTGGAGGTAACGCTCCACATATTCCAGACCTACAGCACGAAGTGAAGTAGAGCGGTCAGTCCTACGCTCGACCGTCTTTCCCCCCCTCACGATGCCTACGAGTACCCAGGGCACTGGTACAGGTTGAGTGCTCTTCAGAGCGCCAGATGTGGAAGCCCTGAACCGAAAAAGTATCCAAGGTCCTGGCCGGAATTCGTAATCAGATAAGCTACTGTCTGAGCTACGGAGCCTCAAAATTATATCCTCTTCTTGTTTTTAAACGTTTACTCTCATTGTCGCGGATTGATACAGAAAGGAAGGGTTAAAAGTTAGATGGATGAGACTTAAAGAGTACATACTTTAATTTAACAGCTACACTTTTTGCAACATTCATAAGATGGGGTGTCATCTTCGTTCAAGAATGGTAACCTTCGGTTGCGAAATACTTAAGATTCCTTTGTGAGTTTGTTTTTTTTAAAACATGTAAGGAACTGGCAACACAAGGATGGTTTACGTTTCTTGGACAAGGATGACTTCACATCTGATCAACACTACAAAGAAACAGATACAAGCACAAACTAGCCAGATACAGACTGGAAAGCAGGCGCTTTAGTGGAAATTCGAAGCCGAACGGCCGTGGATTTTTCGGCGGTAGCTCTGCCGTGAGTATCAAAAACTATAGGGTGGAGGTCAGTGACCTCAAATTGTAACTACAAGTTCTAAGTCAAACACCAGAAAGGAATGAGGTCAAACGCCCAGATGCCATTAGAGAGTGACTTCATTATTGGTGGATTTGATTTCGTGGAGCCAATCATTGAACAGCTTTCTAGTCTTAGCGCTAGATTTGTATAGAACGAAAGAAAGTAGTTGTGTCGAGACCGAGCAGAGATGATGAGGTAATGAATACGCTTCCTCAAAATGATGTACATCTAGAGTAACTCCTAATCCGTGCACATAAGTTCATTTAAGGCAGACCCGATGACAACGTACGTTAAGTGCGTATTATAAAAACAAGCCCCACAGAAAGATTTTAGCGACAACTTGCAAATATTCGTATGAGTAGGTTGAGAATCACTGCGCCAGCAAATCTCACGAAAACAACACACAAAGAACATGCAATTCCATTCCAACACCTAATTCATGCAATTCACAAATCACAAACTACACTCACAGTGGGGCTTCTACAGGGAAGAAACACAGGGATATCTCGAAGAGTACTTAAGTTCTCCAACGACACTAACAATGTCAAAAGCATTCGCTCCTCTCCAGACAGGGACCACCAGTTCTCAGTAGCCACCGCTATACGTCCATGGATCAGCAAACATCCATACGTCGAATCTAAACTCTCTGCGTAGCTGTCCAAATAGCCCTGCAATAAAGAGAAGAGACAATGAACGTATCTTTTAGTACTAATATATATATATATATATATATAGCACCTTAACACGCCGTTTGTGGAAGGGAGCCTTTATTCATGGCTTGAGCGCAAAAATGAATCCTGGCCTTAACCTTCAATAACTCTAACCCTCCCGTTTGCTTTGCATTTTCAACACATTTCCTTCCACAATCCCCTTCCGAACTTGCACGCAATACAGCTGTCAACTGTTCCAAGCTTGATGGGTCGTCCGCTACGTGGCGGCACTATCGTCTTAGTCTTTTATTCAATCTGCACCTGCCCGTAGTTTCTTCTCTCGTCATGAATAAGTAGTTTGAAAGCTCGAATAAACCTACTGTGTGTGTGTGTGTGTGTGTTCTCATACGGAACAAATAAGCTGTAAGTACATTCCTTCCTTTTTATCGTAAATTTACCCTAGATATAAATAAGCCCTAGTAGTTTGGGTAGACAACTGCACATTGGCACTGGACAAGGATGTAGATTTGAGTCCTACCGTCGTCAGATTTTCTAAGATTTTCATGGTGTCACACGGCGAATGGTGTACCGAAAGTAAAGCATTAGCCGCTACTTTTCCGGAAAAAGTGCTCGCCAACAGACGTAATCCCTCATGCTTGTGACGCGTTTAGGCCATAGATGCCAGTCCAATCCATGAAATGTAAATTGAAAAAGAAAAATATAGTTCTACGAACATAGTAAATTAAATATACTTCCTAATAATTACCACCCAATCAAATACCAGCATTGGATTTGCTGACAAACACTACGCCATGCTAACAGAAATTAATAGTAAGTGAATATTCGACAGTTACCTCTTTGAGTACAATAACATGAAATGCAGTCAAGAATTCCAATACTGACAGCTGTTCACGTGGTGTGTTTGAAAGGTAAACTCAGTGCTACTCCTTTCTAATCTTGTGGAATTTCTTGACAGTCTGTTATGCAACGTGGCTTTGCTTATTACTACGTTGGCGGTGATTTCCGACTTCCATCATTTGCCGAAATGAAATCGTTGACTTAACGTAGCTCTCTGTGGGGGTAACCTAGGGTTCACTCAACTCAGTGATCGGGAGCTCACTACAAAACTATAGGTCCCGTCCTTAGCTTACAAACTTATTTATCACGTTACTACCAATAGAAAAAACTGAGTTTTCCAAGAGAGAAAGAATGTTTCAGAAATCGTTTGGAGGTTACACCTGGGTTCAATTCTGTGTATGTGAGGGACAGTCAAATTTTGGAAAAGAATAATGGATACTCGTTTTATTTACTAGTAGTAAAGAACCCCTGGCAGTCGGAAAAAAATTTACGAAGACCGCTGAGAAAGAACTACATACAATATTGCAAATTTGAATGCAAATAGTTTTCCTTCCTACCGGTCGTCAGAAGTACTATTCCTCAGTATCTGCAACAAATCAAAATTACTCGCTGTTGGTCTTCTTACTGTCGATTCTATAGAACATGTTACGTTAGTACTCTTAAGCTGGAAGTGTTGTGAAGCCTTATACAACCGTTCTGTCGACAACTTTCAACTCAGGAATTACTAGGGCTACGAAGGTGGTTGACGTGTCGTTGGAAAGGTATCGCCAAGACAACCCATATCGATAATTCAGATTACAGGGAGCGGGCCCGGAGATGTCGTGGGGGAGAAATTTTCAATTCAGGAACTACAAAGGCAGGAATGGCCCAAACGGATCCGGATCTCAAGTATCTGGGGCATGAACACATCAACGTAATCTTTCCTAATTCGTATTTTGAACCATTTTTCGGCTACCAAACAATGTCTTCTTTTTTTCCCCTTACTCTTCATTTTTGAGTGTTCAGAGGGAAGAGCAGGATCATAGAGAGAGAAGAAATTGCTGAGTTGTACATGGATTGCAAAAGTAGTGCTTTTGAAACCAGTCATACAACAATATTCGGTCACTAATACATATATACTGAAGTTACAAAGAAAAAATCGACAGCACCTTCTTGTTTCTTCTAACCTTAACCTCCCCCATCACCAACTGTATCCACACCTGTTCCTACCCTTTGCCCTGTGACGTGGTTATCAGTCACTACGTAAAATTAAACATTGTGCTGTTAAAAGGAAAGAACAAAAACATGCCCTCTCCCTCCCTTTTCTAAGCGTGTAGGGATACGAAATTCCTTTCCCAGATTCATTTGCTTTGAGAAATAAACCACGTATGTTAGAAAAAATAAAGGCCGTTAAAAAATGTTCCTATCAACTAACTTTGGACAAGAAATCAATAACAATCAAATACACAGCTATCTCTATAAAATATACTTTTCGAGTTTCAGATACGTTCAATTAAATTAGCTTTCTTTTGTCATTTTCGGCTCGGGCCGGGATCAGGTAGGCAGAGGATGGGGATACGGTATTGACTGACCCGGGCCTTTCATAGTTTACCATCCCGACATCGCAGTTTCAGATCCAATGATAATAACGAAGTCTAAATACTGAGTCTTTGAATCTCCGATCGAATCGCACGAATCCACTGGACCGGATATCCAAAGCCCCGAAGATCCGGAACCGAGTTTTGGATATCCGGATCTGGACACCACTACTACAAAGGTGGTTGAGGTGTTGTTGGGAAGGTTTCGTCGAGCCTAGTTCACGCCGTATAATCCAGATTACAGGGCCGGGTCGCGAGATAGAGGGGGAAATTTTCAACTCAGGAACTACTACGTTGGAAAGGTCTGGCTAGGACGAGTTCAAACCCATATAGGTCATACACATGTGGTTCCGGATATGAGGACAATTTATAACTTGGAAACTACTAGGGCTAGGAAGGTGGTTGAGGTGCCGTTGGAAAGGTCTCGCCACAACTTCTCCAACGAAACGTTGAACATACAAATAGGATGCTCGCTCCTGAAGCCTGACGGTAGCTTATGCACAGTTCCCCTACTGGGCTTCGCCTACCTTGTTCATTGAACATGTCTTGTAGACGATGCAGGGTAGGCTGATAAGTTGAACCTTAATTCTCTTATTTTTCTTATCGGCTGGGTGACCGAGCGGTCTGCAGTGGTAGGCCATCGGCTCGAAGGTCCCGGGTTCGAGTCCCGGCAGGGGCATGGTTGTGGATTTTAACAGCTTGAAAGGCGAATCGTGGCGGGCCGAAGTCCAAAGTTACTAGACTGGACCATATAAAAAATAAAGTCTACCAAAGTCTTATTTTTCTTTTTACAAAACCTTGTCGTTTCTTAATAATGGATTCGAAGTGAATCCGAAAGTTTAGAGCTTTTTAATTTCACCCAGAGAGGGGTCATCAATAACTTGCAATATAAGCGCTATTATTACATCGTGACCCATCCACGTGAAGTACTTTTACTTGACCCTAACACGGTAAACATTTATTCACACCCTTCAACCTCACTCCTAAATAAACCCAGAAATGAATCCAGGTCTCGTCACGACGTTCTATAACCGTGGAGGCAGATGGGGCAGGAACACTTCCGGCGAGTGATCACATGGTGGTCTGTGTACCCGCATCCTGCCTCGGATCCATACACAAGCGTGGTTTTAATTCCACTTTAAGGGTACATCCCATCCTCTTCAGAAACTCGGTGAAGCTGTACACGACAAGCCAATTCAACTGAACCTATAAATGAAACGAAAGAAAAGGAAAACAAGCCAAGTAATGGTTTGATTATAGATAAAAACAAAGCGCCCCGGTATAAAATCAAATGTTCCTTTAAGAACTAGCCTCGAAAAAGGGAGTCAACGTCACAGTTTTTCCCACCCTTTCAAACCACCATGAATCCAACGATGTATGGCTCATCTCTGTGTTGATTTGTAGTTACTGAGATCAACGGAACGGGAGGGGCAAATGGAGAATCGTAATCGACTGAAAAGGACCTACTAGTTTTAGAGTCAAAGTCATAGTTTTCCACACCCTTCAGACTATGAGAAATCCAACGGTGTACGAGTCATCTCTGTCTGATTTTTTATTATTGAGATCTAAGGCGGGAAATAAATGAAATTTGAATTTAATTTGGAAGGTATTTAGGCACCTTTGGCTTAGGCCAGATGGATGATGATGATAGGATGAATTGGTGGAATGAAGAAAGTGGGAACAAACGGAAGAACCCCGAGAAAACCCACGCACACGGTGTTTGTCCACCACAAAACCCACATGGCATGAGCAGGGATCGAACCGACAACCCCTAGTACCAGAGGTGATCGGGGAATAAACTGAGAACACTAATCGACTGGAAAGGACCAGCCAGTTTTAGAGTAAAAGTAATAGTTTTCTGCACGCTTTCAGACCATGAGGAATCCAACGGTGTATGGCCCATCTCTGACTTGCAGTCACTGAGATCTTGGGGGGACGGATAGACAGACAGGACAAACTGTATATCTTCCCCTATTCAGTAACGTTCACACGGGGGCGCTAAGAAAACGAGAAATGAATATCAACTTACCTGTAAAAGACCGCTCTCTTGAGGTAAAATCACTTCTGAAAGTCCTAACAAGTCACAACGAATTGCTGTCTTATCTGTCGGTAATAATGCTTCTACAAGAATGTCTATCAAAGGGTAACAAACCTGTGGAGAAAAAGAAGTAAGAAATGAGCAAAAATCTACAAAAAATTATTTAAAAATTCCTTATCCATTTGATTTATTTAACATATATTCATCAAATAATTTTAATAGCAACCATGTTGTTTCAAAGACAAATTATCTTTCAAAAAGAACAAATAAATTTAACCAAATATTACGCAAGATTCACTACAAAGACAAGTGACAGATAACTTAAGAAAAGTTCTAAGACATGGAGAACATGGCCAGTGATTGGTTTGCAAAAAGGAAACAGTTTGATAGAGTCATCACTATCGGTAGCAAAATAGCACCATCTGTCGTCCCACTATTGAACCAGTACTGAGTTATTGAGCTACGAAATTTTGTAAGATCATTCAGCGGATACTATGAAATCGCAAAGAGAACATTTTTGAGCAAAAGTTTTGGTACGTTTTGAAAGTCGGTTTCAATTAGCTTTAATCATCTGAAAGGCTCATACACACAAACATACACTACTTTGGAGAATTCAGTTTCTTCAGTAGTTTCATGTTTCACTGGATCACGGATTTTAAAAGGAATTGCACTTGACCTAAAAATGACGATAGAAGTGGAGGACCCTCCACATCAGTGCCGAAGGAAATCACAGTGCAGAAAGAGGAAATGGTACACGTTGATCCACAGGTAATAAATGAAGATATAGAAAAGGTTTTACGAATTTCGCCTGATATATCAATAATCCTGAACAATTACCCTCAGAAACAAACTTGTTGTCTTACCAACAGAATAGTATCGTGCAAAAAGAGAGGCTAGGATGGAATGGAGTTAGGAAATGCTCCAAAGATGGAAATGGATAGAAAAAACCCTTTCCAGCTATATACAAGCATATTACAATAAATATAAAAAGGTCACAAACAGCTAGAAAACAGTGTTGCACTTTAGGCATTCCCATGCGCCTATTTTGTTCATGTGGGGTATGTGATAAAACTAAATATCTTGAGCATTGGTTTATCCAGCTGTCAGAACTTTTCGAGCGACCCTCGCACAAATAAAATTACCATTCACCAAATTAATGAAGCAAAACCATAAAGATTTTCTTCAATCGTTAATCTCTTTTCCTAATATGTCAGCTCAATTTATTCTCTATTTCTCTCCTGTTCAGCCTTTTCCCAAATATCAGGCGTAAGAGATATTTTGAGTCCCACACCAAAACCGAAAACTGCAATTTCTGAGTTAAAAAACATCTAGCAACCGGGACATTTCACACTCCTTGAAATATCAATCATTAAGTGTATACGTACCCTAAGCTCTCTTTTCAATCTCTCTGTATTTCGAGGCTGACGAAGCTCTTCTAAGCCAACCATAAGCACCATTGCACTGAACACTGAACCTAAGAGCTTCTCTAAAACAGAGTCTTGCAATCCTGTCCCACTTGCTATCAACGTAATGCTGAAAAAAAATATAAAAAAATAAAATAAACAAAACACAATATTACAGTTCTAGAAATAAAAGGATTTATAATAGTCATTCAGGACAACATAACAAAAACAAGAAATTATGAACAAAACACGATAGTTATAAAATTAAGTAGGAAATTCAATATCTCTCGAGAACTATTAGAACATATCACATAGAAGCTTGGACTGACACTGCATATTTTTTCAGACATAATCAAATAAACAAAATCACTCATATACAAGTAGTTATACAATACAAATTGATCCACATATTAAGAGTACACTCCAGTATCTTTTTCTGAGTCTAAAGATAACTTACGGTACTGGAACAGAATTTTAAATGTATTTATGGCCTTTAGGCACCTCAGGATCAGGCCGGAAGGGGATGTTGGAAGGTAGTCGTCCAGGGCCTAGTTCGTAGGTACCATTCCGGCATTTGGCTAGTGTGACTGAGGTAAAACATTGAAAAAATTCAGTCAGCATGAGAGGCTGCTGGGATCGTTTCCAGGATCTTCCGAATGCTAAGCAAAAGTTCTATCAACTGAGCTAAGGCTGCTCCGAGTGAACTAGAACAGACACCAAATCTGACAAAACTGTTGGCTCCAATCGTCCGGAGATGCTAATCATAGACAATGGAGATAATCATCCACGCCTAATTCTGTCCCTGAGAGCTAGAAGTGCGTAAGTCACAAATACTTGTTTTCCAGAAAACAGACAAGAAAACTACTTACTTTCATTATTTACATTAGTAGAATCATCACAAGAATCGAGCCACCATTTTATGAGCCTGCGGCGGTAGCCCATCGGCTCGAAGGTCCCGGCAGGGGAATGGGTGTGGATTTTAACAGCTAAAGGGCGAATCATGACGGGCCGGTCCAAAGTTACTAGACTGGCCCATATAAAATCAAGTTTACCAAAGTTTTTTTTTTTTTTTAACCATTTTATGAAGGCTTTCGAAACCTGTACGAAACTGCACTGATCAAGTTTTTCTCAAAATTGGACTTACGCACTAAAAGCTCTCAGGAACAGAATTTAAGAAAAAAAGAATACAAAAGTTGATAAAAGTACCAGAACCTCGCTATAGAGAGATGCTGTAGGCTCATTCCACGTCAAACCACCCAGGCCATGTCACCCAGCCATTCAGATTTTAATGAAACTTCGTATACTTGTTAACACTACTAAGGTATGAAGACCTGCAAAATTTTTCTTCCGTAATCCTAATCGTTTGTGAGAAATACGAGACCAAAATTTTAGAATTTCAGGCATCCCGGTCGCTCTCCAGGCCATCTAATATATCGTAGAGCTTAATATAAAAAATCACATCTCAGTATCTAAGCAATGTATCACTTGGAAATTTCATATATAGTTGAGTAATGTCAACACTTTTAGCCTACTTTGCATAATGAATATTTGTACAAAAAATTATAATTCTGCGTGGTCCGTATCAATAATGACAGTATGTACGTGCTTTCTGGACAGAATTTGTACCTAAAAATCATCTCAATACTATATTACCCAATCTTTCAGTTGTTTTTACCAGCAAGAGTATCCAGAAATCAATAGGATAATTTCCTATTGAAATTGAATGTTATTTATGGCCTTTAGTCATCTACGGCTTAGGCCGGGATTGGGGAGGGTGAAAGGATGTGGGAAGGCGTCGGCCAGGACGTAAATTCAAGGTACCATCCTGGCATTTGCTTGGTGTGACTGAAGAAAAACCACAATCAGGATGATCGGCCGCTGGGATTGAACTCACGACTTCCCGAATGCTACGTAAACCCTCTACTACTGAACCACGGCCGCTCAAGTGGTGATTAGGCCTACTTTCTTTTCAAAGTTAAGTACAAATATTTTATACTAGACCGTTCATCAATTATTTTTTGCCCAAGATTAGCTATAGGTTTAAACCACTGAACCAAGCCTTCTGGGGTCGAGATCTTCTAGGAACATTTACACCTATTGAAAAACGATTAGACCGACTGACACTTATACATAAAAACATGCACATTTTATAAATTTTCTGTTTTTAAACTGCAATTAAACAGGGTCACATTTCACCAACCTGTCTTCAAATTCCCTCCAAACGACAGTCGTTTCTTGTGTGACGGTGTTTTTAAGTACCAAAGAATGTGATTTTCCAAACATATATACACCATTCAAGGCGCCAACAACGGAAAACGGTAACTGAAAAAAAAAAAAAAAAAAAATACAATCATTACCATACAATTTCCGAAAAATCGCACAAGTGAAGAAAGAATATTAGCTTTTGTTTTATCTACACTTAAGAGGGCTCCTCGGTTCAACCCTCCCATTTGTAACATTTTTCAAAATATTTCAAAAACTAAGAGTACTATCAAAAATGTAAATTCATAGCGCACTAGAACTTACGAATTACTATGGAATGCAATGGACAGCGATCTCGAGATCGTGTCCATTGACGAGTGATACATTTTCTAAGATTATGACGTCATCATTTAATTGAAGTCTGAGCAGTCATCAATCCACATGATTTCGAGATCGCTGTCCATTCCATTTCATAGTAATTTGCATGTTCTAGTGCGCTATGAATTTATAGTTTTGATAGTACTCTTAGTTTTTGAAATATTATGAAAAATTTTAAAAAAGGGGGGGGGGGGACTGGAGTGAGGAGCCCTCTTAAGTATTTATATACTACTCCACCAGGTTTATACACCCAATTTTTTCGCGCTTTCACTCTCATTTCATAATTCCATGATTCAAAACTTTTATTTACGGTAGCTTTACAACACTTCCATACAGGTTGCAAACATTACTTTCTCCTCTAATTTGGCTGTCACGAACTATTTTTTATCCCTAAAACCTTCCATAGTCTTAAAAAAAAAACGCCTTAAAAACAAGATCACTTCATTTCAAACTAATGTAAAGCGCTCTGGCACGTAAAGCTGATTATCTTGTTCTTTGGTTTACAGAAAATATTCGCGCCGCATTTTGATGGCGTCTCATGCTCGCCCTGTATATCCTCATCTACCGGTATTACTGCAGAACGTTCCTGTAACACCAAGACTACAGTACAGTTGGCGCACGTAAACGGAATCGCGTACTTACCGCCCTTCAATAAGAAATGACGTACAACGGTAAACTGGGTAGACATAAATATCCAGCCAACTATCCCCACTGAAAAACTAAATCACTGATATAGAATATTGCGCCTCCTTATCTAAGACAAATTGAGTAACGCAGAATGAGTCTACATTATGCGTGCGCATTTTTTTCACTATAAATTACCTGAAGCAACACTAACGTAACATGATCTTCGCATTAAAAGGGGTGCACAACTTTACACCCTTCTAGTAACTTTCGTTTCGCGATCTCTTGACTTGTCTGGTATGTTCCGAACTGAAGGCCCCTAAGCAAATATGAAGTGTTCTTGCTTTGATAGTTAATCAGAGATTCAATTACTAATTGTAAGTGGAGTACTCAATTCACTCAATAATAAATGGGCCCTAATTCCGTAGAAGGCAACCAACGACGACTAGTATACAACACAATATCAACTACAAAAACGGAATTCTAACTCACGTGACATTAACTTCTTCTGCTAAACAAGTGACTTTAGCTACTCGTTAACATTTTACGTTCCTACATCAGATCTGTATCAGTTAACCTCTATCTGACTTTTTTTTTTTAAGACGATAACCGAGCACTCCAGCGTCGTTAAGTATAGCTCACTGGGTAATACACGTATAAACGCTAATATAAAAAATGGTTAGGTGTATTTCTCTCCACATTGCCACACCGGAACAGACCAACAAAAACACAGACTGTATGCCGTGTCAGCGAAGGTGGGTTAGAAAACGTTAGCTTTATTACCCCCCTTCACTTCTTTTGCAAAACAAAATACAAAATGAAGGCAAATAACTGACTTGTATTGCGTCTGTTTCGCTATTCATTTGTTCCCTCTGCCGTGCAAATAGTTCTCGCTTCATTGTAGTGTTTTCGTACTTATTTTTTTTTTCTTTAAGCAAAACATGCAGGTAATATATTTTAGTGGGAGGGGAAAAAATGGGCCAAATATTTTTGGTTGATTCTTGTGGTACTCGACGAGAGGAAGACGATCGTACCAAAATTTTGCAATTGGAGCTACGAAACATGAAACATTTTGCATCCAAAACTACGAATAATAATATTACGTTTGTGTAAGTTAGCGTGAGCAAGGGAGTCATATACTAATGCATGCTATTGGCATGCGTCTTGTGTGTGTGACAGAGAGATAAAGGAATAGATTCAGAAAGAAGTAGGGGGACGCGCATTGAAATGAATAAGAAAATCTCATGTGCTTATGAACATTTAAAATCGCATTCAAAAGCAAACAAAACTTCGTCAGGGATAAACTTTAGACGTAGTCAGCCCACTTTGCGACATAATACCAATGATTTCCTTACAAGAAATTCACGCACAGACATGAAATAATACCAAGCGAACGCGAGGCGAGCAAAGGCGGTTAGTTACGGGTTAGTTAGGTTACCAAATACATGATGTTTTTTCAACAACAGTGTCCGATTCGCCATGCAGTGGTGGCATACTAATGAATACGCACGGAATGCGTTTCAATTACAATCGCGGAAAATTAAATGAACGTACATGCGTTTTGTACCGCAGGCAAGTAATAATGTTGTTACAAAAAAGTAGCCTAACGAACCGTTTTTTTTTTAACTAACCCGCCTTCACTCGCTACAGATCGGCCAGCATTAATTCGTGTCCGCAGTAATAAAAGAAAGTGACGATGCTGGTTAATTTTATTTCAGCTGCTCCAGGAAGTATAATGTCCAACTTATGTACAACTGTTAAATAAGACTAGAAACTCCCAAGGGACTATTTAGGTGCTTCCGTGTTCATGCCATTCAGAATTTTAAAAAAAGGGTAAAATTACAGGAGAGAAATGTATTGTATAATGATTTTCGATGCTCTTGTGCACGTAGAAGGAAGCTATATCAGTGTGAAGTCTCTTAAATTAGTGTAAGAGGGACTGAAATGCGGGACTATATGTCTGAGGTCGCACATATGGCGTGAGGAGATGGGAACTACGTACATTTTTTTTTTTTAACTAACCCCTCTTCACTGGCTCTCGCTACGTTGACCCATTGTCCGTGATTTTTATGACAGAATACGTGCCATAACACGAAGTGACACTGTTAGTATTCTTCCGCCTGCCGCCCTATTTGTCTATTATGAATAACTCAAGTACCGGGAACGTATTTACCGAAATAATAATAACGCATGGCTTTTCGTAAGTATATTGGATTGTCTACGTCTATGTAGAAGAATCTGCGATAATCATTTACAAGAAAATTAGTGGTATAGAGCTTATATATGGCCCAATAGCTGGAGAAGCTAAAGTAAATACATCTGTCGGAACTTCATAGCATGTTAACTAGTATCCTTCCACCGCATGGCATACCTGACACGATCAACAAAAACAGTAGGTAATTATATATATATATATAAAGGCTCCTTTCACGTCGTTTCAACTTTAAGTCCTTATTTCTTGAAAACTACTTCATTAAAACTGCGCCTACATAATTTTACTTCTTACACATTACCGAACAGAAGATTGTCATCCATTCTACCTGTAATTTGTCCATTTTCTGACGCCCAGTTGTACTATCTGTATCGTAAGAACTACTGCTGTGAGGTGAATACTGCATTATCTCCGCGTAGGACGAAGAGTATGGAAACAATGTGTCTGTGTAATAAAAAAAATCGAACCTGATTTTTCTAACCTAACCAATGGCCCATAATTTGGTTTCATTTTGGCAGACGCCTCTAACAAATAGAAAATTTACGGGTGCAATACAATGTTAACTATTGATAGTGAAGAACACTAATGTTACTACTACCCACTCCAACACTAGAATCACAAGAAAAAGAGTATATACCTAATATACCTAACATTATATTACATGCCCTAACCTAACCTACGATAACCGGAACTAACCTAAACTTACATCGGAATTGGCGAAAACAGTGAAAAATCACGTTATATTTGTCAGAGCCGTCTGCTAAAGCAATGCCACTAATTGGTTCAATTTTCTCTGGTAGAGTGGGTCACCTTGTTTCCATATGAGCATTCCTTAAACGCTAGTGAAACAAACTACTCTCGCGCTTAATGATTCAGTAAATTTCAATGTCACGAGTGAAGGTGAATGGAAATAGGTAAAAATCGTGGAAAATATTGCGGAAGGGATAACGGAATACACACTGAGTTGAATAGAACTTGGAGACAAGTAAAAACTAGAATAAAAGTGTTATGAATAAAGCAATAAAAATTCGATCTGCGAGTGGCCACCAACAGCGGAACTCCAGCCCAAAACTGAAGTTTATAACCCTTTACCTAGAACACACAGGCACAGTGATGCTCATCTAAGTGCATCTCCTCAACTATAACCTTAACGTACCGTCCTTATGATACTAAATTTACTTACATTGCTGTTACCTTCTCCCTTCTTCCTACTAAACAAAGGGAGGCCTCCTAGGGAAGTTAAACACATTACATGTACAGCCATTATGATTTACCGTTTAAAAAGAACAAAAATCTCAAAAATTATAACCATAGATTATTAAAAGATTGACAACATAAACACGCATGCGGAATAATAACTTATATTTGGTTAGTTTCTGACACAGAAGTATTCTGTTCTACAAGGTATTTTAAAGAACGGTACCAGGAACGAAATATAAATATGTTCGCATCGGTACGATATTGATAAGCTTTGAATGGTAAAGTTTGAGGGGAATAAGAATGTAAACATAAGTTGACGTCGCACCAACGCGCCAATATAGATTGAACATTGAACCAACAGGTAGTCTCATACATGACGTCGCACCAACGCGCCAATATAGATTGAACATTGAACCAACAGGTAGTCTCATACATGACGTCTTCAACGTTTCAAGAATGAACTCAGAAAGGAATGTGCCCAAAGCGGGTTACATGCGTTGGACCAACACGAAACCATCACGGCGTAGGACCAACACGGCGTTCGACCAACAATAATAACCGGCATACGACCAACACGGTAAAACACAAATCTTGA
>JAGDQP010001257.1:75935-128255 GCA_022664845.1 Lepisma saccharinum | reverse complement strand
AGCTGGAGTCTTCACATATTATTTTTTAATGATTTCTATTCAATACTAACATTTTTACCTTAAGAAAACCAAAGTCAAATGTTCAATCCATTAGGCCTTTGGGCGCATTTGGCGGCCATTTTAGGGTGGGGAAGGTGGGGTGACATCGTCAAATGGTGTTTTATCATGATTTCTATTCAATGCTAACATTTTTACTTTAAAAAAACAAAAGTAAAATGTTCAATCCATTAGGCCTTTGGCGGCCATTTTAGGGTGGGGGAGGTGGGGTGGGGTTGTCAAATGGTCTTGTATTATGATTTCTAGTCAATGCTAACACTTTTACTTTAAAAAAAAACAAAAGTCAAATGTTCAATCCATCAGGCCTTTGGGCGCCTTTGGCGGCCATATTGGGGTGGGGGGAGGTGGGGTGGGGTCGTCCAGTGGTCTTGTATCATGATTTCTATTCAATACAAACATTTTTACTTTAAAAAACAAAAACAAAAGTGAAATATTCAATCCCTCAGGTCTTTGGGCGCCTTTGGCGGACATATTGGGGCGGGGGAGGTGGGGTGACATCGTCAAATGGTCTTGTATTATGATTTTTATTCAATACTAACATTTTTACTTTAAAAAACAAAAGTCAAATATTCAATCCATCAGGACTTTGGGCGCCTCTGGCGGCCATTTTAGGGTAGGGGAGGTGGGGTGGAGTCGTCCAGTGGTCTTGTATCATGATTTCTATTCAATAGTAACATTTTCACATTACAAAAACAAAAGTGAAATATTCAATCCATCAGGCTTTTGGGCGCCTCTTGCGGCCATATTGGGGTGGGGGAGGTGGGGTAACATCGTCAAATGGTGTTTTATCATGATTTCTATTCAAAACTAACATTTTTACATTACAAAAACAAAAGTAAAATATTCAATCCATTAGGCCTCTGGCGGCCATATTGGGGTGGGGGAGGTGGGGTGGAGTCGTCCAGTGGTCTTGTATCATGATTTCTATTCAATAGTAACATTTTCACATTACAAAAACAAAAGTGAAATATTCAATCCATCAGGCTTTTGGGCGCCTCTGGCGGCCATATTGGGGTGGGGGAGGTGGGGTAACATCGTCAAATGGTGTTTTATCATGATTTCTATTCAATACTAACATTTTTACATTACTAAAACAAAAGTAAAATATTCAATCCATTAGGCTTCTGGCGGCCATATTGGGGTGGGGTCGTCCAGTGGTGTTTTATAACCTAACATTGTCCTCGCTGTACTATACGTTTATATTCGTTTTCGAAAAGTTGTATCGTTCGTTCAATCACAGTACCCGTATTACATGCATTACTTTACCTACATTCTACATAATGTATCCTACTATCTACTCACTACTAACATTTTTACATTTAAAAAAAACAAACGTCAAATATTCAATCATTTACGTCTTTGGCGGCCATATTCGGGTGGAGGGAGGCAAAATAGAGTCATTTCAATGGTGTTTTATAACCTAGCATAGTCCACGGTGTACTACACGTTTATATTCGTTTTTTCACAAAGTTGTATCGTTCGCTCAATCACAGTACCCGTATTACATGCATTACTTTATTATTATTATTATTATTATTATTATTATTATTATTTTAAAAAAACTCCAGAGCAATCACAATTTTTTCGCGCCTTTTTACGTCTAATTATCAATCAATCGAGCCAAAATAATTCATAATACGTCTAACGTTACATTGCTCAGCATAGGTTTAACAATTTTTAACGCGTTCGGGATGCATTCTACCTACTACGAACTAAAAACTTGCTCTGCTTCAGCGCGACTTGCTCGTTCAAAACAAAAGTACAAACTCAAACCAAAGATACATACATACATACACTAAAGCAAACTTTAACATCAAACATGTACGGGGAAAACATTTTGTGCGACGGTAATTGTTCTTTTTCGCTTCCTAACTGGTAGAACAAAGAAACACGACCATCCTTCTTTTTTTTTGGCTTCGTATCGTTTCTATAGAAAAAGGCGCACGCACACATACACACGGGCACTAAACTGCTCTTCGCTCAAGGTCACCCTACACAACTCAACCAGACTAGCCGCGTCAGCCGTGCGTGCGCATTGCCTAACGAAAACATGTCTTTTTCTCCGCCAAAAAACCTTCAGATTAAACTGGTTTTTCTACAGCCACGCAAAGTCCTCGATTCTTTTAGTTCATAACAAAACAATATAAACCTCGATGAGCAAGCATCACGAACTTTTTCGTGCGGTGGGATCTAAAAGTGTTCTCCAACATTATTGACTTGTTACTCTATTACAGTTTTCTTGTCACTATTTTAAAACATTGGGCCCTGTGGGTCACGTTGCAATCATACTGTTTAATGCTTTTAACATGACAATATTAAGTATATATATATATATATATATATATATATATATATACGGCCTAACGGCGGACTTGCAGCCCGGCCAGCAAAGGTCTGGTACATCATTCGCTTATTATTTTTAATTTAAAGCATGTGTGTTCATCTAGTTTCTATTTCCACTTATCACCCTGTGACAGTACTAAGCGGGGCCTACAGCTTTTGGTCGCATAAAGTTGTCCTAACCAAAGTGGAGCACTAAGTGAAGGGTTAAAAGGTCCCCAGATCACGTCTCGGCACGGACATAGGGATCCCTTCACGTTTAGGTCGCATAAAGTTGTCCTAACCAAAGTGCAGCACTATTCATGGGTTACAAGGTCCCCAGATCACGTCTCGGCAAGTGCCAAATAAGTTATATTAACACAAGCGCCCTCGGTAAACCGTTTTTCAACCAACACTTTTTTATTACACTGATCGATAACGCCATTCTGTAGTTTCTCCCTTGACTTAATGTAATTTCACAATTATTTATCAACATGCACGCTGTATCATTCATAGTAAACGTGGTTTTCGGTAAATTGTGCGTTCAATACCACATCCTGATTGAGGTTTTCCTTGGTCATTGCATTTCAGCGGTCGTGGGTTCAACCCCAACAGCCGGTCATCCTAACAGGTTTTTTCCTCAGTCACTGCATTCGGCAGGTCGTGGGTTCAACCCCCATACCCGGTCATCCTCACAGGTTTTTCCCTCAGTCACATCAAGCAAATGCTGGGATGGCACTTTCAACTTAGGCCTTGGCGGACACCTTCCCGCATTCTGTCCCCTTCCCTATCCCTACCTGAGCCTTAGATGGCTGAAGGCCATACATAAAAACATTTTGGTTCAAAATCCACTTTAGCATTTATGTGATCTCGTTTGCGTCCCTTTTTAAACATAGTCGCAACACGAGATCTCGCCAAGTACATGCAACTGGCTTTCTAATTTTGTCCTATGCACTTCTTATATCTATAGAACATTAATCTTTTTTTAAATTTTTTTTGTTAAATCAACAATTTTTTTTCTTTAAATTACACACATGCACATGCTGCATAATATAGATATATACTATTACAACATCTATCTACATACCTCAGGATTCAGCCAACTCTGGACGATATGTTTAGCACATCTGACTGCATCAAATGTTAACAGCAGAATGTGCTTTGTTTTACCTCGCAGCATCATAGCTTCTTCTCCCTCCTGTGTCGCGTCATGTAACTTCATTTGTATGCAAGTGGTATTCAAATTTTGTTTTTCATAACCAGCTCGTTTATAAACAGTTTCCATCCACCCAATGTTAGTTCAACAAAAAAAAATCCAATCTTGTATTCGATGTGTGCGTGTCAAGATATACATACATACATATATGTATATATATATATATATATATATATATATATATATATATATATACTCTATCAAAAGGCTTGTTAGCTCCCCGTGGGAGGTCCCTCATGAATTATTAAAATCCGCTGATATACGCTTAGATACTACTGGGGTAGCATATGAAAACTACTAATAACTTTTTTTTGAAGTTATTATTTTATGGTTCAAGAAATTATTTTTCATATTTAAGTACAATGCTTTAGAATAATTTTGGAGTTCTTTTGTATGGAGAAGACAAACAAGAATATCACCTTAAATTGATTTAAAGTAACTGGTGTTAAACGCAACGCGAGTCGTGATTAAGCAACTTGTTTTATGTTACTGTGAATATTTTACATACCATTTAAAATTAGAACGTATTACTATGAGTAAATCTGAAGACATACATTGCTCCATTGCTCATAATGTAATTGTTCGATTTTTTATTTAGAGTTTTATGATCAAGGAATAGATTTGTGTGTGAAAGTACATTTTATTTGCAGCATTCAGTCATTCTATTCTTTGCCTCAGTTTTACAGAAAATAAATTTCATTCCTACCTCTACTCTGTAGTAAGTAAATTACTATCACTTTATTATTATTGTGCAATGGAATGCCAACCGGATCTATGTTATATACTCGCCTATATTTACACCAGCTCATTTGGTCAGAATCCAGAGCAGAGAGGCGAGGGACGAGTCCCTGAAATCTTTGTTGAGAATTTACGAATCGTTAAAAAGTAACAAGAGTCTTGAGATGCATTACATTCGCTAAACTATTAATTAAAGTTTGTGAAAACTACAAAATATCTCTGCTAACTAATGAATATTCGTGATGGAAAAAAAAAGGAGAAACCTATTTCGTCAATAAAACCACAGTTGTTTTGCCTCGCGGAAGAAAACAAATTTTTCCTCTTTTTTTTAATTTCCGGGTTTTCCTGGCCTTTAAAACACTAGTGTGTGTCTGTGTTTGTAAGTATGCTTTTTCATCCAGCGAAGACAAAAGTTCATACAAGCATAAAGCTTGGTATTTCTTCTTGGTACCCTATTCAGAGAACTATACTCTTAGACAGTTTTCGATTTGTTACAAATAACGAAGGGGGGATACTAAGGCTAGTGGTAGATGGTAAGTTTCAACATACTAGCTGTTTGGGTAGAAATGCAAAGATTTTTTCCCTGGTTGAGATGATATTCGGAATCCTGACGCACCAGGGAAAATTCCCGGTATCCGCCCTGGCAAATCGAATACTGCTCTTAGAGATCCCACAAGCTGTAATGAACATTTTTTAAAATTTTTTTCTTTAGTTCATAATGGTTCGTGGTGTCCTCAAATCTTGCAACGTTAATTTAACTCATTTCCCGACGTTATGCAATGATGAAAACGTGCTCAGCGACGTAAGTCGGGATTTTAAAATAATATAATTTTAATATGGAGTTTTTATTCTAAAAAAAATACTATCCTGTAACGATTTGGTGCTCGACTGGTTGCAGAACACTTGGATTTAAGCCACAAAACAGCTTCAGAAGAAATATCTGAACAGCGAAATGACTAAAAAAATAAAAACTTATTAAGGACACTTTTTTAAAAAAAACAATTCGTTCTAAAAGTAAGAGATAATTTTGTTTATGCATGTCTAAAAGAAAAACATCGGATGCTCTTTATCGTGAAGTCACTTTATAAATTCTTGAATTGGCGCGCCTCATGCTTTTCATTTTAGTTATGCATAAACAAAATTGTTTTTTCCTTTTACGTAGGAATTGTTTAAGAAAAGTATGTCTTTAAAATGTGTTTTATTATTATTATTTTTTTTTTAGTTATTTCGTATATTTTTCCTGAAGCGTATGCTTTGTGATCCAAATCCTAAAGTGTTCTGCAATCAGTCAAACTCCATATCTTTGCAGGCTAGTATTTATTTTAGGATAAAGAAGTCCATATATACATCAAAATACATCAATATATAGAAGCATATGGAAGTAGCAATGGAATATTGTATTGCCACCTGACTTACGTCGCTGTTCAAAATTTCATTATTGTATTACGTCAGGAAATTAGTTAAATTAAGGTTCAAAATTTCAGGACAACACGAACCATTCTGAGCACTAAAGAAATGTCTGTAAAAAGATTTTTAAATACATTTTCTTAAACAATTCGTACAAAAAACTAAAGAATAATTTTGTTTATGTATGGCTAAAAAGAAAAACATGGGGCGCGCCAATTGAAAAATTAATAAAGTAGCTATATATAAGAGCGCGCCGCATGATTTTCTTTTCAGTCATGCATGAACAAAATTATTCTTTACTTTTAATTACGAATTGTTTAAGAAAAGTATGTCTATACAAACTTTATTATTATTATTATTACCGTTCACATTTCGTCCTCACGTCACATTTCGACAGCTTCCAATTTCCTTCATTCCTTCTCGTGCAGAGTTTCGGCTGTATGAAACGAAAATCTCAATACAAAATAATTAATATATTAAAGAAAGAATTACAGAATCAATTAAAATAGGCATTTATAAAAGAAATAATTAAGAAATATATAAGTATAAATAAAACACATATTTCTCTGTCTCTGATAATTATTCTTAAATATCAGTACAAGCTCATTATTTACTTTGCTCCAAACATTGATTTTTAATAAGTATTCAAACGTTGAACTCGCATACACAAAGAATATTATAATTCTTTAAAGGTCACGTGCATCCGGTACACAAATATACCTGAGCCAAAGATGCCTAAAGGCTAAAATAAAATTCAAGTTCAAACAGTTAGAACATGTAGTTTTACAAACATTGTATACTAATTTGATTATTTCCGCACACAACTTAAAGAAAACTGCCACAAACATTTATGGCTCAGTCGAGATTCGAACCGAGAACCTCGGGAACGCTGATCTGACGCTCGCCTATTGCACCTAGCAAGAAAAGTGGGACTTAACTAGTCCTGGGTAAGGGTCCCAATAATGAATTTATAGGGTGACTTAATAAAGAATAATACCACCCCATTTTCAACTAACTTCCGGTGGGCAATCACAAAACTTGTCACTAAAACTACATAATTGAAAAAAAAATGTTAATTATAATGACAAAATTCCAACACACAGCTAAAATTTAAAAAAAAAATCATACAAATGTGTTTAATTTAGAAATAGTCAGTATGAAAATATTATGCCGGTACAACTATTACAGTCTTGTATAAAGTATATACTTCTCTCTCCTCCTGCTAGTTTCCTCCTTTGCTAGAAGTTCGGGAATTCTCGACCCCAAGCATTCGTGATCTCTCGGGTTCGTTCGGCTGTTCCTCAAATGCTGTCGGCAGATGCTTGCGCGTATTTCGTGGTCGGACGAATAAGCACGAATTTTATTCATCCGTAATCGGGCGAATTCTCGTCGTGCACTACCAGAGTATTCGACCGAATCAGTAGTTCGGAAATCATACTACTCACAGTTGTAATTTCAATGTTTTGGAAACATCTCTCATGGAAATTAAGGCACCAAAGAAAACGGTAAAGGTGGGTGAATGAAAATTTGTTGAAAGAAGAAAACAATTTAGTGATTTTTTTTTTCATTTGTGGAATAATTTAAGATATGACAAGCAGTATTTCGGCTACTTCCACATGAAACACAATACATTCTTAACAACTTTCATACAATCTTAAAAACTTTAATAAGAACTCGAAAATGTAACCATTATGGCAGAATATTCACACAATAGACACGTATATAAATTTTTATTGTAACGTGATAACGAAATATTTTTGTCATAATTTATTTGAATTTAGTGTTTAAGACCTTTAGGCAACTTCGGCTCAGGCCGAATGAATGACGACGGGATGAATTGGTAGAATGAATTAAGTGGGAGGATATGGGAGAACCCCCGAGAAAACCCACGCAGTCGGTGTTGATCACCACAAAACCCACATTGCATCAACAGGGATCGAATCGACTATCCCTAGCGTGAATGCTCTACCAATTTTGTAATAAAAACTTTGTTCGCCCTATGCAGGACTTTCCTTATTCAATTAATTGTCAATCTTTTCAACTTTACCTTACTGATTTCCCTAACTACTACTGACAGCATGCTCTCACCAACTGTTAAGCAGTAGCACTACCTTTACACACTCCCATAATTACCCGTATTCAGTTGGTCCTATAGCTACATGTGGAGAGTTACTATACGCAAGGATTGTAATTTGCAGTCATCAGAAATTTTACAGGTTCGTTTTGTAACAGTCTTGTTCGGCTGCTATCCTCCGTACCGCAGTGGGCAAGCAGGACACACCGGGGAGAGGGAAAAGTTGACGGGTTTGTCGAGGCGAGAGACTGTCCGATGAGTTCCGTGCCTCCCGAGGAGAAACGGTCACCCAGAGAAGTTATCCCTCTAGGGAGGAATCAGGATATGCGTACAACAGGTTCCGAGCCTCCGTGGAGAATCGGTCACCCGCGGTCCGCAGGTTGGGAAACACTCAAGGGGAAGTGAGTCACTGGTTCCAGATCCCCGAAGAGATATGGTCGCCCGCGGCCCACAATTTGTTGAAAGGTGGTATGAGCTACTGGTTCCAGACTACGAAGATATATGGTCGCCCGCGGCCCATAGTTTGAGGAAAGTTCAGGAGTGTAGGTTCCGTGCTTCTAACCGAGTAACGGTCGCCTACAGTCAATTTGCAGGAAAGAGGGGAGAACAAGGGAATGATGCCCGCACTGCAACTAGACGATGGAAGTTCCACTCCTCATACGAGAAGCAGTCAACTGCCTGATAATACAAAGCAGAAGGAATGTCCAATAAAAATCACGTAGTTCGAATATGTATTCGCTTTATTGTGACAAAGCAAACAAAAACAAAAAAAAAACAAAAATACTTGATGATCTGACGGCCAGGTATCTGTCACCCAATATATACAGACGCCTTCAATAAACTTAGACTGCTGTTGAACTTATAAATAAATTATTTATAAAAACTAATATTGATTATTAATTAATAATTTACAGTAAATTAACACTTCGCTAAATAAAAAAAAAATATCTTCACACTATGTAAATATGCTCAATTAAGTTCACTGATATAACCGCTGTAGAGTGAAACCACTTCCTGATAGCTTTCTTTCTTTCTTTTCTGGATTAAATGGCATTTGAGATTGAGATTGATAGTAATCTCATTTAGCCAATAAAAGTCTCTTCTGAGACATTTTCTTATTGATTTTTTTTTTGGGGGGGGGGGAGAGTGTTGTTGATGCCTTGTACTTTTTCGATGCTTTTGTTGACGCCTTTAATTCGATTTACCCGGAGTTATAATTCTTAATGAAAAAAGAAATTGATAATTTTGTAATTGATTTGATCATAAATAAATTTTATTTTTCCTGAAAAAGTTAAGTAAAATATATATTCCTGACAGCACCGCCTTGTTTTTTTTCTCTCTCATTAGATTGCATCATGCAACATTGTTTGATAAACTGCTGTGGTCAGTATTATGCTATGACCTCTATCAAAAACGATACTGGACTGACTGTAGCCATTGAAAATTTCATGAATATATGAAGCCAGGGAGCGGAGAGCACACTTAATCTCGTTTGTCCACTTCTAGTCTAAACCAATATGAACCAAATTTTCGGTTCTAACTCAGTTTCTTGAGCTTAATAATGCTATGAGGCCCGTTCTTTTTTTTATTTATGTCTTACTTCTGGCAAAAAATGTAATGCGGTGTACGATATACTCTTACATTAATAACTTAGGAATTGAGACTTAAATAAAAAAAAACGTGCCACACATCGTAAATAAGCGTAAAAAACAGAACGGAAAATTTGGTCCACATTGGATTAGACTGGAAGTGGACAAGCTATTTTAAATATTTGCTTTGGCGTCTATCTTTCAACACTAAATAGTCACTCCAGTATCGTTTACGTAGTGCTCGATAGTACTATGGGGCGTAATTCTCAGTGTGATATTCATGTTAAAGAAAATCACTGTCCCTGTTTTATACTGTTGTTTCTTAATTTGTGATCGTTTTTGATTTAGTATTTCTTTTCATTTTCTCTTCTTCTTTCCCCATTTATGCTACACTTCTATTCTTTCCATCCTCTCCTCTCTCCTTCTAATACCTCTTCATCGATCCATTAAACGTACCGTATAGTCAGTTTTATATTTTTAATGTTTATGTATTTATATATAAATACACGGAGAGAAAAATTGACTGCATTTAGAAGGAAAAAAACATAGATTCCGGTTACAGGCGGCTTTCCTGGCGCTGCACTTGCCACGGCAGGAGGACTGCATTCTGTGTTGGGGTCAAGATTTTCTGTACTGTGTTGGAAGGAACAGAACCAAGGTAGCAAGGATAGCGCAGACGTACCTGTACGTATGTTTGGTACAGAACTGACAGGGTGGAGTTCTAGATTCTCATGACGTTGGTCTAGATTTTCTGCACTACACCTTAGACATTTTGAACGGTATTCTAGAATTTCTAGCGGTTGTTCCGTATTTTCTGGATATTGCTGTAGATTTCCTAGACCACGCCTTCGACTTCTATAAACCATTTTCTAGAATTTCTGGATTATGCACTTGATTGTCTGTGCGGTGAACTAGAATACTTTGACTATACTACACATCGTGGTCTAGAATTTCTAGGTTGTGCTCCGGATTGTCTGTGTGGTGATCTAGAAAATCTTGGTCTATCTTCTGTATGTTAGTCTAGAAATTCAAGGTGACGTCACGGATTATCTAGGCGAGGTTACTGTTCTATAGTTTTTTAAATAACATCTCTTAGGGAGTTAGGTTGCTTGATGATTTATTTCAGTAAGTTACCAAGTTCTTGAAAATAAAAACACCTTATGAATTAAATATACTACTTTTTGGGTAGATTTGTATAATATATTCACTGTACTTATCGGTTTAATCATTTTTAATTTGTATAATGCCTGAAGTAGTGTCTCTCGATTTCTTTTGTAATGATTACCATGTGTAAGGAGATATGGAACGTCTTGAATAGCTTTTCTACATTCGCAGTCCGGGGTTGACAATATTTTTAACATAGAATTAGGAATATAAATAGAGGGAACCTTAGGCTGTTTTGTTAGAGAGGGGACTGAAGCCAGGGGCTGTTCATATGAACTTCGGCGTGCGCTCTTGTCCATTCGGAAACCACGCCTCCTTTACGTCACACGCGGATAGCGCATAGGAAATTTCTTAACAGGTGGTGAGAAATAATTTATTGTGGCCTTTTGGATAGGAATTTTTTGATAAACTAAACAAACTGTTATAATCTACGCTATATTGCCTATAATATGAGACAGATTTGGTTTCAATAGCTACAGTACTTTCAGAGCTACGGCCTGTTATTTGAGTTGGATAGTGATTTTTTTTATCCTTGAATAATTTATGGCTGTTTGGATGGGAATTTTTTTTGATATAATAAGGAATAAGAGTATATAAATTCAGTAGCCTTGCCACATATATCTATATAAGGAAAAATTGCAGTATAAAAGATAAATTTTTGCTTGTAATGAAATTTCCACTCCTTTCAAAATTCCTAGTGTCGTATGTTTTCCTTGTACGGACAAGATTATTTTGATTACAGTAAACCTACCAGACATCTCTATGAAATGTAATGCTTTAGAAATAATCTTTCAGTAGTTACTTCAGATTTTCTTTTTACTCAAAGCGATGTGAGTAAAAAATAATAAAAAATACCTTTTAAGACATACTTTTTAAAAAACAATATGTATTAAAAAGTTAAAAATATTTTTTATGCATGACTAAAAAGAAAAGCATGGCGTGCGCTCTAATATACAGTCACTTTATAAGTTCTTGAATTGGCGCACCCTATGCTTTTCTTTTTAGTAATTCATAAACAAAATTATTTTTCACTTTTTAGTACGAATTGTATAAGAAAAGAATGTCTTTATTTTTTAAGTTATTTCTGTGTTCGTATAGTTTCACTCAAGCTAATGTTTCCTGACCCAAATCCTAAAGCGTTCTGCAACCAGTCAAACGACAGATCGTTGCAGGTTAGTATTTATTTTAGGCTAAAGAAGTCCATATTAAAAAGACATTATAATATACTTTAAAATATAAAACTATATGAATGTAACAATAGAATATTGTAATGTCGCCCGACTTACGTCGCTGTACAAATTTCATCATTGCGTGACGTCGGGAATTAAGTTAAATTAACGTTGCAAGATTTGAGGATACCACGAACCATTGTGAACTAAAGAAAAAAGAATGTAAAAATATTGTATTTTACATTTCCATGTTTTCATTCTTGATTCACTGTGTACATGTTATACTAGCAGAGAAACCAGCGAGACCTTGTTGTTAGTATCATAAACAAAAGAAACATTGGTATAAACTTCACGAAAAATTCGGGAAGTGGGATGAAAAAATAAATTTAAGAAAATGAATTTTTCATTGCTTTTTTCTTTACCCTAAAGTCCTGAAAGAGCCTTCAGACGATAAGAAAGGTCAATTCCTTATAAACTTTTGCCCATTCTTAATACATCATTAAAAATATATACATATATATATCTTTACCAAGGAAAAGATTTAAAACTTTCGTGGTCCATCAACACAGTCCGTGGTGTTTATCAGTTCGCGCAGTGCCCCTGTATTATTCTAATAGATCAGCTAATAAGATCTTGTAATTGACTTAAGCTTAAGAAAAAAAAATCAGTATGAACTTCAAGAACATAACAAAATAGCTCAAAAGAAAGAAGAAATAGGATAAAATGAACATTTTGTGGAATATATTCGCTCTTTTCCGGTCTAACCACCCTTCATCATCATTTTAAAATGTTCAAAGAAACTGAAGAATTGACAGCAAAAATGTTGATCTTAGGTGGGGGAAGTGGTCATTTTTGTATCAAAAAATTCCCATTCAAAAGATTTTTATAAAATCATTTGTATTATAAACTGATGAAAAATTGACGATTCGAATCAAATAACAGGCTGCAGCTCTGAAACTACTACAGCTATTGAAGCAAAATATTTGTTATTTTATAGCCTATATATTGCAGATTGTAATAGTTTTTATTGTATCAAAAATTGCACTCAAACGGCAATAATAAATTATTTTCCCTCCGCCTATTGAAAGGTTCCCTATGTGCTATCCGCCCGTGACGTCACTGTCGCAAAAACCGTTGGAACATGATTCTGAACTTCGGAAGCGCCTGATGAACATACCTTCTCACTTATTCTGTTGTACGTACCTTGAATGAAGCCAATAGACGGAAGGGACGATATTAACTGGCCCCATAGTTAGAGATTCTCTTTTCCGAGTATTGCCTCTCTGAGGTGCTCTCATCGTTCTATTGAAAAAGTCAATCCTCACAGTACTCTGCATAGAGGGACTCTAATGGGGCCATATAAGATGGCTGCAGATGAACCGTAATTTGGCTTCATGACATCTCTCTATTTTCTTCATAACTCTATGATTTTTAACTTATGATTTGATTTGATGAATAATTCCTCTGAACTCAGAACTGAGTTCGTTTGGGGGAAACATATGTCTTCTAGACTGGGAACAGAACTAGAATGAGGGTAGCACTAGTCATCTGGAATTGTATATACTTAGGTTAGATTATCATCTATTAGGAGTTATAGTTCAGGTACATGGTCAGTAAGAGTAAGCAACCTGTTGGGAGCTTGGTTTACAGAATCTGAATCAGACGTTGGAGTTTGCGAAATTTTATCCATTAGATAATTAACAGACTCAGAGAGATTATTGAATAGAGTTTGTGTCCCACTTATTTTTGGTGGATCATTAGAGCATATTGATGTAGTAGACGTTTCATGATGTTTGAAGTCAGACTGAGGTAGATTCGATTCAGGACAAAGTTTAGAATTGGAGAATTGTAGAAGAAATTGGGCATCGTCGATCTTTGTTTCATGGTCCGTACAATTCGCTGTATTTGGATTACCTGAGTAGTCACTTGAAGATTCGTTTTCATAAGAACGCAATCTTTTTTTATTGCCTGATTTCTTGATTCCTAGGAACTTATGTGTCTCACTATGTCCATTCGAGCATTCATCTACAGGAAGGTCTGTTTGAGTAGAACTATTTATTGTGTTGTATTCCTTAGAATCTTGATTGGAGCACTGAATGGTCATATCAACTAGCATTGACTTTTGAAATTTCAGAGTAACAAACTTTTCTGTTAGTGGTTGTTTCGTTAGAGAAGGAAAAAAATTCAAGAGTAGCAGAGAATTTTGGTTTCACAATATGTAGAGCATCCTGATAAGAAAGGTTCTTATTTTCCATGAGCTCGTTTATAGCTTGTTGTAATTTGAATTCCTTGCATACATGATTACCGGCCTTCTGATCATGGACTTTGCAATTAACACGTGTCTGTTGATAAGTACAAGGCAAATTGGTATGAAAAGGGCGAGCACAATTACCACATTTCTTTTCGTTCCAACAAAATATGAATTAACTTATAACACTAATGTTCATAACAGTTGCCAGAACCGATACAGACAGACAAATGTTGCCAGGTGGAAAAATTCACATGTAGAATGAAGTTATTCCTGAACTTGCATTCCAACTTTAATAGTCAGTACTCAGAACTTAGTTAATTGTATTTGATTGATTAGAAAAGCTTTAAAATTGAACTAAAATCGATCTGAAATTCGCTCAAAAGTTAAATATTCGCTGCATGTAACAAAAAACCTAATAATTCGCTCAAGTAGACCAAATTCGCGTCCTCGGTGATGAACTTTTCTTCGCTTTTAAGGTGTACTAAATCAAGAAATAATACTTTCGAACGATGTTCACACTTTTCGCCCAATTCGCTCGAGCGAAAATTTCCAGTCCTTATTCATAGCTTTACTTTAACAAGGATCTATAAGCTTTCCGAGTGAGGAATTCAAGTCTACATAAATGTCTTTATTCCAGAAACTGTTTTCATAAAATAAAATGACTAGTAAGATGTACTTCATTCATAGTAACGATAGAGTGGAGGACAACAAAAAATATGAGGACCGTGAGTTCGAATCGCACTGGGGACTGAAATCTTTTCTCGTATCAGGCTCGATATTGGTCTCATAGCGGTCTTAATAACAGGGTTTGCACTTAGTTTGGCATGCAAAGTTTGTAGCAAATTTTGCATCCTTCAACTAGCAAGTTTGCTGCAAAATTGTAGCAAGTTGCTTTAAGTTTGTAGACTTGCAATGCCAATATTGCATCAAACTCTCTGCAAGTTCACTGTTTTACCTGGTATAATGACCTCCGTGTCAATCGGGTCTAATTCTGTGGAATAGCAACGAATGTTAATACAAATACAAAATAAAAGCTTCGATTCAGATATCCATTTACATCTTCTGTATATAGAAGAATGAAAATAGTCACTTGGGAAGAATGCAATTAGCGTTGTTGTGGACAAGAATTGTATAGTGAAAGGCAAGTAGCAATCGAATGGCTCAGGTTCGAGTGGCCCAAAAGTTGACTCTCACCCATTTTTTTTTATAGGATGAAGATGAATGCATGAAAAGTCTGTACGACGCCAGGATCATAAGGTTCAATGCAACGTTTAAAATGGCTGCGTCCTATCGGGTATTATAAAAAGAACCAAATCTAACCTCCCTAACATCCTCTATTCCTTCAAAACAAACTTATTAATAATAAATATGAGAAAATAAAATTATTTTTGACAAAAAATGAAGAAAAACCATAACTTGACCCATTAAAACTTTTCGAATCGTTACTATTATGATCATCACGAGTCTATAAAGAAATTTAATAATATTCTGTGAAAGTGAAACTTTGTGCTTGGTAGACGAAACTTCGATCTTTGAACTCCACGTCATGCAGGAATTCCGTATAGCTGTACAAATTATTTTATATGGTTTAAATTTTGTTTCAGGAGAAAATTGCATTACTCTATGATAGCGTTTGCGTACGTATTTAGTGTAGAAATTTGTTGATAAAACATATATATTACACTTTTGTAATTAGTGTGTGTTTTATGTGTTTGTGCCACGAAGTGAGCTTGTCGTCAGTTCCAGATGAGGTTCCATCTGGAATATAGCAGTAGGTTATTTTGGTCAGTTTCTTTTTGTATTAGACGAAAGTATTGTGTGTGTGTGATTTGCTATTAGCGGTTGAAATATATCTTCACCTCCACTACAGTGTATCAATGAAACACAAGTAAGGTGACGTGTTTGTGTATTTGAATGTTGTGCAGTCTCATTGAACACCCCCGGATGTGAAAAATTGGAGCAGTGGAACATCTGATTTTCACACACAACTTGCTACATTTCGGATGTTACCTTGGTGAAAGTAAGAACAGTCTGAGAATATTAGCAATTTGAGAGGTACTAGGCATCACTGACGCACCACAATGTCCTGTGTTAGCAGTTACGTAATTATAAGTCGTTCGGAATCATCATCAAAGTGAAAAGTTTTAACTTTGTGCAGGTATTTGTTTTCTCCCCTTGTTATAGTGCTTATGGATGCGGTTGTGTTTACTTTGGGACTATCAATTTACCGAAAACAGATTTATTCATTTATTATTATCATTATTACTATACAGTTTTTCACGGACCAGTTTAGATTTCCTTTCATCGTTTTCGGCGAAACTAATGATAACTAAGCCTACATTCACAGCGTAAACAGTATCATTAAATTCTGCACAGCTGAGTGGCACTTGTTTTAGTACGAATTCTTCCAGGTTCGATTTTCGCTGGAGGCTCACGAATTTTCGGTGTTGAGAGCCAGTATTGTGGGGACGTACTTGAATAAAGAATGTGCAATATACAGTCATGGAAGACAGTGCAAGCGGTGCAAGAATTCGTTACTTGTGTTTAAGACTACGATCCGATTTAGGATGTAGCACCAGAGTGTAATTTAAAGGTAAATAATCAGCAGGCTTCTGGATCGTTGGCCCGTTATCGCTGAAATATTGGATAAACAATTTTGAGTAGTACAAGGCCAACAGTGTGAAATAATAGTTTTTAATAAGAAAACCTTATATGGGCTTTGCTTTTTCTGCCGCATCTGGGGTAAGAAGAATCGCTTGTAAGGAATTTTGTATTACCAGCCCAATGTCTATTCAAATCATGTATGTAGATGAAATGATAAAGTTAGCAATTTCTGAAACCCAGAACAAAGAACTAATTGAGTAATTTCTCTGGGAAGAAGTTCAGGGCTCCTGACGCAAGTTCCAGACTAGATTTTGTACGTTAAAAAATTCACTTAAATGTGTTGTCATACGGCAGTGGAAATCTGCTTAAAAAAAAACTGGTGGGCGAAACGGCTATTATTCCGTAGTACCTTCTGTTCATTTTCCTATGAAAGTCATTAATTACGTCATGGTAATAATTTACAAGTTTCTGGGCCTGTTTATTGGTTTACTTGCATGTCAATCGAAGGATTAAGACTTTCTTTTATGCTACTTCATGAATTTAATGCCCCATCTTATTCGTTTCCCTGTTATGCGAGCGACATGTTGACCAGTTTAATGTATTACTGCGTGTAAAGTAATTCAATACATCACCAGCTTTTGCCCTTTCTTCACTGTTTACAAGTTACAGTAGGTTGTGTTAGAAAAGTAAGGTTAAGTATTATATATATATATACGCATTCTGAAATTATACACAGTTGACAGTGAGTTTCTCACAGTTGGATGAATTGCTGCCGCCTCTATCTCACGGCACAATACTTCCGCTACTCGTAAGTAGTCCAGCATTCAACTGATCTTTCTTCTGATTTAACAAACTTCTGGTAAATTTTTTTTTTCTTGCACGCTTCACAAGTTGTTAACTTAACCATTTCTCCTGTAATGTTGCTTCTTTTTACTATTTATGGATCGGTTCGGTGGAACTATCGCAGTACGTAAACGATAGAACCTAACCTGATCTCAAGTAACCAGCCTTCGCTCATTTGTTATTAATTTGTATTTGTGCGCCGTTTTCACGCTACTATGCACTCCATTTCAGTGTCACGAGAGAGAAAAAAGAAGTTTCGATAGTTGTTAACACTTAAATTATAAAACAATATGGTGAACTACGATTATGAATATCCACACCTTTATAAAGATATGTATTGGAGAGGTAATTACAAACCCTTCCATTGAATAATTAGACTATTCAGAACTGATTTCGCGGAAAGGACCTTCTTAAAACTGTTAAAATATTGTGATAATGTCAGTATGAACAGTTACTCTCCATTCCGTTAGCAACGGAACATTACCATATATATTGTAATATATTTTACGTAGAATTTCAGTGAATAAAAACTAAAACCACTATGAGGGTAATAACGGAGAGTTGTTCTGTAAACAAAACTACTGAATAACAATATTGTAAATAAATTATAGGAACTGTATCAGTACAACTGAACTTCTGCCTATCTTTGCTTTAAAGATAATTTAGAGAACTGTTACTTTTCTCTGGTCGATTGACAAATATGTGGTTCTTTTTCAGTGTTTAATGTGTTGATGGAGAACAAAATGGAACTGTGAATATATTTATATCATATCGGAAGCAATGTATCAATCAAGGGTTCTACAAGGATATCCAGGTGGAAGACAAAGTAAGTTCTCAGTTTTTTTTATTCTTTTCTCTTCAGGTGGAAATAATAAATGTTCTTAGTTACTGGTTCTTTACGCTTGAGACCTATCAGTTATTTACCAGAGTTGACGATAACTGCTCCAGCTTATATAAGTGAAACTTCGGCTGATAACTTCACTTAGGTTGGCTAATGGTGTATTGACACAGCTTAATTTTTGAGAGAAGTGGACACACCTCTCATTTTGAACGTCTGCTTAATATAATTTCTAACCGTCCTGTTTTTTATTGTTTTTAGTTGACTGTCATGTCGCAGTTGTCTGGTACTTACCACAAGTTGAGAGGAAGATTATTTTTGATTGAAGGTATAATCAAAATAGGGTGACAATAATATTCTCAAACGAAAACGGGACAAAGTCGAAGGTGACGTTGTCGGCGTGTTTTATACCTTTTCTTTGTGTTTGTGTGTCGCACTAAGATATCTCAGACTCTTTTTTTCTTTTCGCTCTTTTAAGAGCCACAGACTTATCTGTGTTTTATTGTATTTATTTATTATTATAATTTTTTTGTCAGCAGGAGACCGGTGTAAAAGCTTGGAAATGTGTTTAAAATGTTGAATTTGAAAAAAGTGAACGTGGAATGCGCAAATTAATTTGTTTGGAGGTATGCTGAAGCAGTTAATACAGTGATTTACAAATTTATATTACCCACACATTATTTTGGATTTTAAATTCTTTTTGCTTAGGAAAACAGTGCTAAAAATATTAGATGCAAGAATAAGTATCTTGAAGAGAAATCCAAAAGAAATCTATAGTTGTTACTAAAGTCCAAAGCAGTTAAAAGCGAACTTTTATTAATCCTTCTATCATTTACGTACTACACCAGGGCTATACACAGGGCTCGAAATGGAAATTTTCACGAAACGGAACGCTTTACATAGGTTAACATGCTATTGTCCATTTTCCTATATGATTACCACAGTGACGAGACAGAACGGAAGAATCCAAATAATCACGAACCGGAACCTCGTTCCGGTTTGCTCCGATCCATTTTGAGCCCTGACTATACAGTAATTTTTCATCTACACATTGTGCATGATTGAAAATACACGTGCAACAGGGGTGGATGTGCAAGGCAAGCATAGCTCTATTTCTGCTGTTTCCAGCAAAAGGTCATGTTCGACTTCCAACTTGCCGAAAGCCTGTACCCATCTGTCCGACACACAAACATTATTTTCTTTCCAGTCTGTTTGGAGCTGTGTTACAATATTTTTGCACAATGCCACTCACAAAATATTCGTATTTCATTGTCTAGACTAGAAAAGATCATTGTGGAAATGCTGTTTTATATGTCTGACCAGTTCGGTATTTTGATGCATAACCCACTTGAAATTTCTCAGCTCTACCGTGGCTAGTTTCCCATTTTTCAAGGTATTCTTTGCAGGATCTTTTGAAGTTGTTCATGTTGACTAAGAGTTCATCGCTTTTGATCTCACAAGAATCTTTCAAGGAAAACAAGCTGTACATTGTCTCTCTCTGTTCTTCGTATTGTCACTTCAAACGCTTGAATTTGATCAGTCACGATTATTAAGTACAACTAAAGCTTGGGGCACGTAAACAGTTTTTCTAAATGAATGAGACACTTTCCTTGTGACAGGAAATAAGAACGAAGCAAGTTAAATAATGCTATATTTAACTGACTGCGCAACTGACTATTATCGAAGACCAGGAACGCCAACCTCTCCAGCCGGCCGAGCGGTCTGCGGCGGTAGGCCATCGGCTCGAAGGTCCCCGGTTCGAGTCCCGGAAGGGGCATGGGTGTAGATTTTAACAGCTAAAAAGGAATTGTGACGGGCCGAAGTCCAAAGTTACTAGACTGGCCCATATAAGAAAAGAGTGTACCAAAGTTTTGCCAACCTCTTTACTGAAAATTATCGTACCGGTGGCCGTGTGCTTTAGAAGTATGAGTTTTGGGAGGAAAATATTGTACAATTTACATAAGAAAGCGCACTCATTAATGTATGAATAATGTAAATTAAATTACATTCATACTGTGTATAGATTCCAGCATGCTGATCGTTCGTCTGAAACGAAGTTATTGTCTTCACATTTACAAAACTTGTTTGTGTTTAGTATACAAGAGAATTTAGCTGCACACCAACAGCTAAGTAAATATCCGTTTTCCTCCACGAGATTTGTTAGATGCGTAGAGTTTGAATATATTATGCTTGCAATATGTACATAATCCCAGGGTTACGAATGTACATAATCCCAATTTTACGTGCAACCCATAGTTTTCACCAAGCACACCTACATCTTAAATATCCCTTCTAATATTGGCCCTTTGAATCAGCCTCTTTCTCTCCGACTTCCCAAACACAATGGAATATCACAGATTTTCTCCAGCTTGTATGGCCTTTTTATCTTAGCCGTTATGATTTAATTATTCTCACAGTATCATTAAATCTTCTCGTTCCAACCCGTAATTCTTTCTCAAAACTTTCCTTTCAATTACGCTCGTCTGCCAGGATCGTTCTCCAATTTTTGCAGCCATAAAGTATTAAACACTCCAATAAAGAACGCTCAGAGTGTTCTTGAAATTCGTTTTGTTTTTATCTCAACCATTACAATTTTTGCTTGATGTCAACATGTGATAGGAGTGCCGGCTTTATTTTCTGTAAGAGATTGTACGTCTGTAAGAGACCCGATTATACGTATCGTCGTCGATATGACAAAGGGGCGTAAGCGACAAAAAAGCAATTTTTACAGGAGAGCCGTAGATGCCTGAAGGCAAAATAATAATACATTTAACGTGTTACATGTAAATATCTAGAATTCATACTTAGATGTTGAGGGTGTTGGAAAGAATGGTCGTCCTCATCCGGTGTAGTCTAGAAGTAACTGCGCTTGCAACGGCTTAATGTCCTTGAAAGTTACGCCCAGCTAACAATTTCTGATAATTATTATCAAATTTATCTTTCGGAATGCAATTACAAAAATCTGCGCATTTATAGCCGAATTTTAGGACTTTATTGCTAATTTTGTCTGGAAGTTAACGAGTTCATAATTTCTTCATGAGTTCATGAGCCGCAATTCGCACATCGAACACACACATTCATAAAAACGGTTTCCAGATGCCAAATTTGTACAATCTGGTAACACAGAACTAAAATACATTTGCAGGGACAGGATATAGAACATTCGTTTATCGAATTTTGGTTTTGTATTGCATTTTGAACTGTAGGTCCCGTCCTTAGATACGATGGAAGGCAATGAGAATCCACCATCGGTTCACCTTGCCCAGGGACCTTCGGGCAGAACACCCATCATCATAGCCATGTTATGTAACGTAGTGGCCTTAGAACGTTGAGCCATTGGTCATTGGTTGCAAGAACGAATTATACCTAAGTTATTGGTATGGAGAAAAAGTATAGAGAGCAAAGAATACTATTTTAACTTAACATGTTGGCAAGAGCTTAGTAATGAAAATAATGTAGTTCTCTCTCTCTCTCTCATATATATATATATATATATATATATGTTATTTTCAGTTTCTGTATAATTTACTCAATTTAGTACCTGATTCATGCATCCAGCCTTGTATTGCCCTGGTTCTGCACTAAAACTAATTAATATACTTGAATTTTGGTGCTTTTACAGATCCTCCGGCTAATAATGTTGCGCCACCTTCAAACCCAGTTAGCTGGTATAATCCAAATACCAGTGCGGCTCCAAAGAGCAGTAATGTTCAGTTCTACAATCCTGCCGAGCTAATGCAAACGAGTAATGTTCCTGGAGTGGCGAACCAGGTTAGTAGTTCATATTTGGTTCCTTTTTTAATCATCATTAGTGATAATAAGTATTCCTGTTATACTAAGCGAGGAAGTATTTCTTAGTTTTTACGCCTGACATGTGTTAGGTACTTATCGATTTTCTAACGGAGTTGATTTGCTCTGTAATGTACCTGTTATGGTAATGCGTATGTCGGTCTTAGTCTTTGCAAGTATATTATTTTTTAAAATATTAATGCTTAAAGCGGTTAGGTCTAACATGTGAAGTTTATCAAGTTTTCGTGGGCTTTGGTCATAATACAGTCACATTGGTTCAAAGGACCTCTTTGTCACGTCGGATCCGAATGATGCAAGGCAATCTACGGATGCAACCAAAATGCGATGCCACTTGACAATAATGTTATGTTTTGTAAACACTATATGTTTCCTCGATGATGATAAGTTTCGCTGCGGGATTTCGGCCTTATCGAGTGTAAAGATATTTTTCTCCGAAGTTCTAATCACTGTCACATCCGAGCTTTTCTTTAGATACTTGAGAACTCGACTGTGTTCAGAACATTCAAAGGAATTGGATATGAAAGTACAATTACGGGAAAAGGTATTCCGGGAAACATAGTATTTAGGGTCTGGTGGCAGTATTATGAGACAGAAAATAAAGCTTTAGCTGTAACTTTCCTCTGGATACAGCTACACCTGTCAAAAATATCGTAAAGTAGGAAATTGTGTGAGTATTTAAACTGTATGTAACAAAACTGGTGGATGTCTTTATAAGTTTCGAGAAAAAGAGGATGTATCAGAATAGTTCCTTGCATGGGGGTATAATGAGGCACCTCTGGGGCTATTTTGTTACATGAAAGATTGCAAAACAACAGCACTTGCAAAGAGTCCATGGGACTACGACGAGACAGCTTTAACCTTTATCTGTCTCATGTTAAAATTTCACTTAATTCCAGTAAATAGCACTCAAATTACGATATAGAATGTAACAGCAGTTGTAATTAAAGTAAAATGTTGTTTAAGAACGTAGCGATAATTTAATGATACGTCGATGGAAACATATAATTCTGATGTAGAAATTTGTGATACATATTGTTCCAACGACGACGAAGAAAGTATGCATCTATCTTCGTTTGAACCCCAGATATGACAAAAAATTTAGGATATGCTTACTGCATTAGCCTGTAAATTGCTATTGAAAAATACACCAAACAAAGTAAACCGAGGAAGAGCAGGATTACATAGACAAATTATTGTTATAGCTACATTTTTTTCGTTATTTTATCAACATCATTAATGGCGTGTTAGTTCTAAAGACGTCTCTTATGTCGACAAAGACTTCCAGTGCTTTAGAACGATATTTTGTACTTCTGAACATCAACATACGCTCTCATTATACTTAGCCTATCAAGAGAGATCCGTTAAAATAGAATAAAACACTTCTGCTTATCATTGTAGCTCCACGCACCGTATCACAATGGGTCTTGAAATGCAGTATTCATTTTGAGGCTTAATATGTTACCACAGGGTCGACTGTTTTCTAAAGCAAATATATAATAGTGTAGTGTATGAAATACTTAACTTACAAGACAAGGTGCATGTATGAGAGAGTGACACCAAAAGTTTTCGGAGCTAGTATAAAGTTTGTTTTTTTTCCCCCGCGGAAACGGGTGGTTTCGAGAAAACAATTTCTTTTATAGGAAAATATTTTTTTTAGTCCAAGAATAAATATTGTTTGTTAATGTTGGATAATTATAGCATCCATATTTTTACTATTTATCATATTTTTTTCTGCTGTATCAGAATAGCCCCACTTTTTGTTGTATCATAATAGCTCCACCAGACCCTAGTTATTTATTTAACTTATATTTATGGCCCAGATAGACACGTAGGGCCTGAGCATCTCACTTGAAGTCTCTGTGACATGTCATGGCTTGGGCATAGCTGACTGTCTGACCCGTGAATATAAATAAGTGAAAGAAAAAAATAAAACTTCCCGGAATGCCTTTTTCCGTGACTGTACACTGCTGAAATGAAAGTCCAGGGATTTTTTTTAATATATAGATTATTCTGCGTTGAAGCTTTAAACAGTATATGAACAGAATAAGTTCGTCCCTTTATTGATAGCGCTGTAGTCGTGTTATCGTCCAGCAGATAGGAGCGTTAAATCCGTGTCCGAGTCTTTTTCGCGACCAATCTTTTTGTGCCTCTTATTGTTTCTTAGGAAGTGTTAAATTCATTTATTTTCTAGTTCTGAGTTCTGTAGCCGCGACAGAGGTGTCATAGCTTGATAATAGGTAAGTAGTAACAGCGTTGGCAGGAACATTTAATGAATTGGAGTGGATATCGTTTACAGCAGAAAATATTTTTCTAAACAAACTGTAAAACCGAGAAGCTACATATAATAATAATAAGAATAAACTGCTTTCTTTGGCGACAGTAAAACATCCTCGTCAAATTGAACTATAGGAACGTTTAGTGTAACGTTCAGGTGGTGCTGTGCAAATTTAAGTTTACGACGTAAAATTGTCACTTTCTTGGTGAACACCCTGTCACTTTGGAAGCTGCTACTATAAGGTATCCTCTCAGAATCATCTTGGGATGAGTTTGTGCTTATACAACACATCTCGTACGTATATATAGAGACTGAGGTCCCCGGAAACCAAGAGTACAACAGTTTGTATAACACAGTTACTTACTGTTGAAATGAAAAGCACAATTTGAAGCTCAGTTAGTACTCTTTATTGAGGAAAGTCCCCGGTAATCAAGGATACGATCCTCTCAGTATGGATACACAAGTCGAAGTGCCGTTTCGTTATACATACAAGTACTTATATAGCTCTTTATTAAAATATTTTACACATGACATTACATCTTTGTATCTAGTCCGGCTAAGAATCAACCAATCCGGATTAAACTCTTTAACATCACCTAGGTAACATCCTAGTATAACTATGTGCTGTAACAATTCATATCAATCCTCGGACGTACTGTCCATAAAAGCGTCTCGTCCGAGACTGAGTTGTACTGGAATTTACATAACTTTCCAACGGCCAAATATAGTCTCTTCAAACTTCGTTTGATTATTATTCATGAGGGTATCTTTTAGTAGTTATTATGTTCATATGCATGGCCATCGCGCATGAATATCAGCGTTTACAAACTCTAGAAAAGCGCCAAATGTCTTGGTCATTATACAGCACGAATTTCATGTTTTCTTATAGTGTGACAGATTGTCTGCTTGAAACGGTTCAAAGTGTGGTAAGAGGAAAAATTTTTTTTAAAACAGGTCAAGCTATCCTCTGTGCGATACGCACGCGCCGTAAACAGCGCATGGGGGATGTGGAAGTAGCGCCCCCACATATTCTACCTACGGTACATAGTGGGGGTGGGGGGTCAGTCCCACGCTCGACCGCCTTTACCTTCCCAAGGTGCCCAGGAATACCAAGGACACTTTGGTACTCAATTTGATAGGAGGCTGAGTGCACCTCAGAGCGCCAGGCATGGGAACACTGCGAGAAAAGTCTCCAGCGTCCCGGTCGGGATTTGAACCCGGTCCGCCCGATTTGTAGTCAGACGCGCTACCGCCTGAGCCACGGCGACTCCCGAAGAGGAAAAAAGTAGCTAATAAAAGGAAACAATGTAATAAATGCAACGAAATAGGGAAGTAAGAGGAAAGGCAAGCGATCACACGTGACCCTTCTTTAGCTGCGTTTTCAGTTTTCTTTTAATCTAGAAACTTAATAGGTCTTCTAGGGTGTAATAAAATGCATAAACTGTACTTGGCAGACACTTTGCAGCATCTACTGTTTTGCACCAGTTTTTATATATTGGCAAGTAAAAATGATTTGTGTCTTTAGAAGGGATAGACGATAACGCCATTTGTGTAAACGGTAAAGACCAGGTTTTTTTTAAAAAATGAGAAAGAAGTCTTTATCTGAGCACTATAGAAGCCTACTCTTTGTTGACAGTGAATTTTATACTCAAGATGATATATAAAATGATCTTTGCCTAGTAAAAATCAACAATGCTATTTATAACTTTAAGCGGATAAGATACAATTAATAGGAGCACACACAATGTGGTTTGCCTGCATGCAGTAGGAGACAGGTATTCTGTAAGAAATGACAAAAAGTATCTAGCCGGAGATCTCTACCTACAACAATGAACTCTTGGCAGTAACTAACGCTACTAAGGTCCTCTCGCGAATTGTACACTTTCCACTTCACCCCGCACGCAAGCCCAAGACCCCTCTCACAGGTCTACAAAACTCGGAACTGTACTGTACGCGTACTCAATAGGCGTGCCACGCACTACTTCCAACCCTCATGTCAGTATCTCAAATGAATGGGAAAAGGTCGCTAGTACACCTTCTAAGTACAATTAATTTTGTAAAATGTGACAATACCGAACCAATTTATGATACTGATTAAGGTAAATGTTCCAGTCATTAGTCGTGCCTGCTAGTTATATTTACTTGTGTGTTGCCAGATTCTGCAACGTCTAGATATATTTTCCGACGGCCATTTTCTGTGAATCTGTGTGTACATTGTTTGGCATGTTACTAACCTACTATATGAGCTTATTTACTTTAGTAATATTTTTGCAATTTTTATTATTATTATTTTATTTACTTCGTACTACTATTTTCCAGCAGAGTTGGCACCAGCCACCGCAGTTACGAAATGACCAACAGTGGGATAATTACGGAAGTGGCCAACCTGATCCTCGTAGTGTTAATGCCACAGCCAATAACAGCAATATGGACAGCTGGAATTGGGGAACGGAGCAAGGTCAACAACAACATACGTGGAACAATCAACAGATGTATGGGCAGATGCAGTATCAACATTCTACTATGCAACAGAATTCGCAGTATCCGAGTCAGCACATGGCTTACCAACCAATGCCAGCGTCTACAGAATATTATGATCAGCCCAGTAATCCGACTAATATAGCTAACACGCAAGGGGGAGATGATCCTTGGAACTGGGGTGGAGGGTGGGAGGATAGTTCCAATCAAAATGACGCGTGGAATTGGTCAGCAAACGATTCAGCGAAAGAGGTATCAAACATATCATACGCGGCACCCGACACGTTAGGTCAAAGTTACCCCGTGCACTCTATGGAACCTACACTAACCACGAATCAACATACAAATACTTATCCCATGACACTAGAACAACAACCACCACCACCACCAAATATCTCCGAGAGAAGAGAAAATAATAGTGGAGTATCGTCTGGTATTCAGCACCAGAATCACCAAAGTAATAGCATCTGTGGTAGTGAAAGCTCACGCAGTGCTATAGAGCATGGTATACCTTATAGTGTGCAAAGTAGTATTAATGTTACCGCTGACCAATCTTCTAAGGAACAGGGCATTCGTACTTACGATGAGGGTAAGATTGATAATAGAGCAAGTGGAATTCAGGGAAGTCTAGGCAATAGTAATTCGTTAGAACATAAATCGACTGAAAGTTTAGTAAAAACTGAACCCAATGAGGATATGAACCTAGACCAGCGACTACCGTCTGGTTATCGTAGATCAAGTGATAATAGTGTGAAAAATCAAAGTGATACTACCCATAATTTAGGGACAGATACAACCGATAATTCAATTTCTTCTGAACTTGTTAGTGACAATAGTGAAGTTCAACTTCTACCTTCTGATAGTGGAAAAGTAAGTGATTGTGCGAGTGAAGATAGATTAAATGTTTTTCCTGGATCAGAGAATGGAATGTCAGAAGCATCGCTTAGTGGAGTTCCTTCAAAACATGAAGACGACAAGAATCTATATTACGGTATGAGTGCAGGTATGTTCGTCATTTCTGTTGTTTAAAAATTGACTTTTTTTATAACTGCCTTTAAGCATGAAAGTTAAGGAAAATGACTGTATCTAGGCAGATATATAAAATAATTTAAGTAGAATATTTTAAGGTAACAAATTAACTCAATTGACTTTTTGATTGCAATATTAAAGAAGGAATCTTAATTTTTCTAGCTTGTGATAATTTTACAAGGATTTGTACAAAGTATTGAAAGGTACGTAAGTCTAACGTTGTGTGTTTAGTTTCAGGCGATAAGGAAGGATCACAATCTGTTACTTTGTATGCTGATAGAGTTTGGGGAAATATTAAAGCGTATTGATAGGGCATGAGATGCTATATGATATATAGTTCGTCATTTTGCAGAACAATCAGCTAGATACCTCGAACACTTAATAAGTTCAGTAGAGAAAAGGGTGCGATAATTATCGGCTATATAATATGTAATTATCACTAGCACAAAGGAAAGGCCGAATGGCAATTTAAGGTTAGGAAAATACTTACTGCTTATATGTTTCGTATTAGAGCACACACATATTCACATATATACAAGTCACTATATTGCACACACATCCACATTCTCCAATCTGCCCCAGGCACAAGATCAGTAGTATTTCCCACCAAACCTAGACTAGTTTTTTAACAACCACCTAATCTTAGAAACATCTCGGTCCTTACGAATCCTTCCTCGCCGTCACCCCAAACCGGCGCCCATACATGCAAGAGACCCAGATGTATTACCTGATACATTTTCATCACTTCTTTCACAGTCATTATCAATACTGCTAATTGCCGGTACATCCTAAATCCCAAGGGTACATGCCACACCTCTAATGTTATATACATCCTAACCTGAAAGTTTTGTGATGCCTGTCATATGGGGGAAGTCGTGCTCTGAATTTTTGCATTAACAACCATCGTCACTTTTGCACTATCAACAAACCGGATGCCCCGTCTCCTTACACACCGAGTCCCACAACACGAATTTTGATATATCTTTTCTGGTTGCCATAATCCATATTTTACCCCCTACGACCAGCTCCAGCCTTCATTCATGGTTTAAGCGCGAAAATCTATCCTGGTCTTAACCTTCAGTAATTTTAAACCTCCTGTTTCCTCTACATTTTCAACACATTTCCTTCCACGATCCCACCCTGTACTTACACGCTATACAGTTGTAAATTGTTCCAAGCTCCGGTTGTTGGTCAAGCTTGATGCATCGTCCGCTACGTGTCGCCACTGTCTCTTCAATCTTGTGCTTTGTGAACACGTGCACTTCGCTCTCTCTCTTCACATGAGTAAGTGCAACTGTGTGCACGAAATATCGTAGTGACGTGTATATATATATATATATATATGAATGTGTGTGTGTGTTCTAATACGAAACATATAAGCTGTAAGTATTTTCCTTGATTTTTCTCATGTATGTAATTATGATATACAACTAGTTACGTTCAAAGTTTCGTGATATTTGAATAGAAATCCAGTACATTAGATAGATTTAAGACATCAGAAGCTTGAGTATAACTATTCAGTAATAAAAATCTGTAAATATTTTAATTTACTAACAATTTATATTGGTCGTGGCAGCACATTGAATCGACCGACAGTTACAAGAAGGCAATGAACAAAGGAAAAAAAAAAAATTATTTTTTTGTCGAATTTGATATCTGGAAATGAACTCTCATCTATAATTTTACGAGCCAGCATATTATACGTGGAAACTGTCTAAACAGTGCAAAATGATCAAGATAACACTCGAAATATTCGGTAAGAAAACAACCTGTTTTCTGTGAATTAAAAAGGACACATGGTGTAGGTTTTTTTCGTTCTTTAATTTCCCGCAAAACAGTTTTTTGGTTTTATTTCCTTCTTACAACTGCCGATTCAAGTTATCGTATATAGTGGAGGTAATTGGAAGTTGACAGAGCTTTTGTGCATGTGGAAATTAACTATTACCCCCCAGTATCCACACTTGAAATAGGCGTATGAATTCCAACTTCTATTTTATTCATCTACAGGTTTCGCAGGAAATGTTTAATTATTCCCTTACAGGTTACTTTCGAATTTTCGTCAGGGAAAATAAATTAAGATTTAAGCGAGGTAAACTTGAGTCACAATCTGGCAGGAATTTTGTAAACGAAGTTTTGAAACTCGTTTTTTTTTTTTTTCTGTTCTCGTTTGATACTTGCATCCATCCTGTTTATTTTCTTCCTTTGTTGTAATATTTAGCTAACAAATAAAGATATGTATCAGAAATATTTATATAAATTGACCAGAAGATCAGATGTCCAGCCTTTGATATGTGTTAGAAGTCCTGGAAAATTCAGGGAAAATTAGAATAGAAAATGCCTGATAACCTAGCTCCGTTAAGGAATCCTTTCAGGACTATCCAGTAGTGAAAGATCATGGGGAATCATTAACAAGCTTAAAGAGTTATTGTTAAAAACGACATCGCGATCACGACACAAACAAATAACTATTGTAACCTACTCAGATTGTACATGTTGAACACATGTTCTATGAATTACAACCAGTGCTGCTGTCTATTGAGGGAAATAGAAGATGGCGACGTTGTATGCAACAACATAAGCATTTGAAGTTCAGGTTTGCATGCCTTCACGACCCCAGTTGTAGTAGCTGTCAATCCCGAGTAAGAGGAATTACTGTCTGTGAAAAGTACGTGTACGCATACTAATAAGCTTGATATGTCCATGACGGCAATCTCGTTCACGTCTACCTTTTATTTTTCAGATGGCTTGAATAGTTCCCGTTTACCAGGTCAGGAGTCGTCTCAAGGGTTTAAAAATGTGGATACTTCTCAAGAATTACACACAGAAGCAATGCCACGTAGCGGTAGCGCTGAATCTGGATCAGACGATCGGCTTGGTCATATGACGTCTTATAATATTGCACCGAGTAATGATGTATTGTTGCCGCAGCAATTAAGTCACCATTCCAAATCTCCGTCACCAATGGCGTCACAAGAAAAGAATGTAGATATTGAAACTATATCACAACAAAGTGTTCCTGTTTTATTGTCTACTAATTTCCCGTCAAATTCTGTCCAATCTGATCAATATTCTAATGGTGTTTTCGCTCCCGAATTTGCCACTTGTACTTCGAAACAAGATTCTTCTGAAACAAACATGTCTCAAAATTTGAAATACCACGTTCCAACCCCTGAAAGTGATGTCGAGAACAAGGAGATAGTACCTCCTGAACAATTGTGTTATACAGATAATCACGAAAGTACTTACACTTTTCCTCCGTCAGTCCCTTCTGCGCTTTATCCGAATCACGTACCGGGAGCAAATCTAGAGAACTATTCCTTGGGTGATTCGAATCTCAGTTATCCATACCACCACCCAAGTACTGTAGCTAACGATATCCCCGTTAAATTAGAGCAGGATTTAAGTTGCCATGCTCCACAAGTAACTCAGGGTAATAATGATGATATTGCAGTGTCTTCTACGCAAGTCAGTGCGACTAAGCAAGCAGAAGTTGTTCAGAGTAGCAGCCCTTTCAAACTGAATAACACCGCTGGAGAAGAGAGGAGAAAATCCCACGAGGAAAGTGTGAACTTGGAAACAGTTCCGGATAATAAGGAACAGCCGGATGTGGATTCACTGGCAGAGCAAATGACACATTTACGTACCAGCTCACCATTGCCAACTCCACAGGTAAGCTTTCTCTGCATGTTCGTTTATGTTCGTGTTTTTCTATGTTTGGGTGTTGGGTGAAAGGTACTGGGAAAGGCGATCTGGTATTAAAACGTGTGTTTAATAAAAACTACTAATTGTATAATCGGGCATTTACCTGGCTCTTACATTTGCCTGCCGAGGGTCCTATCACTATGCCTTTCTATGACTTCCGTCTCATTCTAAAATATTGCGATGTTTAGTACAGAGATTTTTGTTCTGCCCTCTGGGGTTATTTTCTCAATATAACGAACTTTTCTTTCCTTTAATATAGCTTTGTAGTTTACGGTAATGCCTTTGGTTCGATTGCGGAACAAAAGTGACTTTTACTGTGCCATCGAGCCCTTCGAAGAGAAATTTCTTCTTCTTCTTGGTGTTCTTGTTACAGCCACCATGAGTGTTCTAGAAGCGGCAGGTTCTTCAGCGCACATTTATTCCTCTCCATTCATCTGGATCTTGCACTTTCCTTTTTTGTCTCCGCATACGATTTATCTTCCGTAATACTATCAATAAGTTGGACTTTCAACTGTTCCTTCAATTGCATTCTACAATATACAGTCTGCACATCCAGTGTCCCATTCTTCTTTATTTCCGCATTTCGAAGGCTTCCAATTTTATTTTATTTTTTATTCTTTCGTCTACTTCATTTCAGTTCCATATAACACAATATTCCACACTGAACATTTAATCTCGTCCTCAGTTTTTTGCTCCTTGATTCACAGAAGAGATTCTTGTATGCCTTGTTCGCCATTCCTGTTCTACATTTATCACGTTTCAACTGAAATGTCAGTCCGTGTGAATATTCGTACAACACAGAAGAATTGCGCGTCTGCATGGAAGGAATAATTCACACGTACAGTAAGACAGTTGCCTTTACTTTTCAGTCAGCAATAACGTTACAAAGTGTATCTATATTTTGTCGGGAACATATGTGATTATATGCTAAAAGCAGTAATAAGCTCTATCGGCATAAATTACTCTGTTCGAGAACAATAACTATGAAATCGACAGAAAACTACCGTATTTGCGCGATATTCTATTTTTTCTTCAACAAAATGTAGGTGCGCCTTAGATTTGAGTTTTCCGTACCGAAATTCAAACCACAGTTCTTTATCTTTAAACGTAAGGAAAATATGGTGCTTCAATGTTAACAAGAAAAACACTTTGGATTTCATTTTCTCCTACCGAATTTAAATACCGGTGCGTTTCTTTTAGGCTGAAACACAATAAGAAAACAAAATCCTTTTTGTTTAATGATAGTTGTAAACTTCAATTGCGATACTGACCTTGACATTACTCATTGGACAAAGAACTTAATTGGGATGCCTCCCAGTAAGTTCATTCCTTTTATATTCTATGTGTTTACCATCTCTAAATATTAATGTAGTACATTATTTACTGTCTTCAACGAAGATCGGGGTGCGTCTTCGGATTGCGTAAATACTTTATATAGCTTCCATGAAGAAAAAAACTGTCGCTTCTGCCATTTTTATGATGCTATGTGTACATGATAAACAGAAAATTCTAACATAAACGTTTACTTACCATTTTGCTGTCCTTGCCTGTTCGCTGTTCTACGCATAATTGCACCGGAAAAACTAGGAACCACAGGAGAATTTGTGTTTAACGAAACTTCTGAAAACCGAAACAGAAAGAATAAGATCTGCTATGGAGATAGTCAGCAATGCTACATAACAAACAGTAGTTATTATTGACTATTAAGCACATCGTTGCGAACTAAAAAAAAAAAAAAAAGCACCACCACCACCACCACCTTTGGTTGATAGATTTCTCGGAAACGAGGTTAGAAATTTTGTTTTTGTATTCATTAAGTAAAGGAAGCACACATTTAAAAAAAAATAATATAAATATAAAATGCCAGCAAGAACAACACGAATTTGCTTTATTACAGTTTTGTCTACAGTAAGAAAAAGAAAACCGATGTGTTAAATAACACTTCGTAGAAAGTACTTTAATTATAACTACATACCCAAACGTTGCCCATATATACACAGTCACACCTGAAAAGTTGTTTTACACATTTCTAAGCTCATTTCCTGCAAAATAATAGATATATCCAGTCGTATATAATAAAAGTGAATCTGTATATACTTTGCTAGACTCTGCTCTGTGATATTTTGTTGATGATAGATGCTCTGTTTGGGGGCATGCTTCTGGCGTGAAGGCTAACCGATGGTGCTTTTCCATTGCTTTCCATCAAATGGAGATTGTCCTAAGAATCACTGGCGTCCATCTCGGAAATCGAACCCTGCGCGTATTGCCCGGTTATAGAAAAAAATGTTAAGTAATCCACAGTTGTTCTTTTATTCGTTAGCAATTACATTTGCCCTATGATGGTGGGGGTTCTGAAGGGAACAGGTAATTTTCAGGATTTTCATCCTCAGTTGTTTATATGATATTGAAAGCATTCTATTCGTTTCTAGATCATAAGTTTCTTCTTAATGAAACATATTGGAAATTCACCAGTAAGTACGTTTGTATACGTATTTTTATTTGTTAGTCTGATTTCACATTTTGACGGTGGGATTATTAAAATATGATGATTGTTTTTAAAGGCACCATGTTTCTTGAAGTATGTATTTATTAATTTGGTGTTTAATTTTTCTTTAAGGATGTGAGGCACGCGCCAGCACCACCTGTACACTGGGATCAAGCTGTGTTTGGAATGCCTCAACCAGATAATCAAGAAGTAGCGCCCAGAGTAGGCAGTGATACGACTCCTAGTGAAATTCAGAAAGAGTGGCATAAAACGCATGAAGTTATATCAACCGATAGAAACCAGTATTTGGAAACAGGACAGTTAGTTGAACAACAAGAACATGTACAAGACAGTAATTATGACAATGTGGAAATAACACCGGATAATGTATCACGACAAACATTTGTTGCTTCGGATTTCCCACCGTCCGATCCAAATAATCAACCGGAGTTACCCCTTCCTCCTCCGGGATTTCACCGAATGGTTCCAGGTGAAAGTAGCAGCCCTGAAACCCAAACCCTTCCTTCTTCCAGTGCTTTTAGACCTATTGATCCCCCTCTAGAACCGAGAGTTGTTACAGGTGTAGCAGAAGATGATGAAGCAACGCCGTCAACAATAGCTCCACCGAAGTCAAAATCGGATGATGACATGTTGTCGGCGGAACCGTGTGCTGAAAGAAGTGAAACGATTGGGTCGGACAATGTGGATTCGTACCCTCAAAACCCAGTTCGTATTGTGAAGGGCATTGACAAGAATTACGACGAACATAGCCGGAGTGATAATGGTGAGGAACGGAGGGAGCGGGGATATCGAGACCACCGAAGAGAGCGAGCGTACGATGATGAACAAGATATGGAGAAGGAAAGAGGACATAGAAACGAACGGGTACCCAGAAGTAGAGAGTATAGAGAGGACGAACGAGCGAGGGGAAGAAGCGGGAAAGGTGGTAGAGACTTCTATAGCCGAGAAGGGTCTCCTGGACGGTACAAGCAAGACAAAAGCGGATACTGGGATAGAGATCGTGGGGACAGGGACAGAGGTCCACGTTATGATCCAAGGTACGATTCTAGAGATCGAAGACGATACGAGGAAGATAAGAGATCAAGAAGAAGAAGGTGAGTGATAAGTGCACTTAATTTTTAAGTTGACATGCCATTCTAGAATGAAATGCGTTCGTTTAGCACCTCTTTCAAAATAGTCTTAGTTACGGTAGAAACAAAGGATATGCGAAGTAATTAGGAAGCCGATAACTAACTTTATTTCTTTTCCAATCCTTTGTCTGCATAACGAAGCTATTTAGCATTGTTTTTCATGCAAGGGCAGGATGTTAAGCTGCAGTCAGTTTTGTATGCATAATGTTTATTGATATTTTTATGAAACAAACAAAGTGTATGTTACAGTATATTTATTTATTAACAAGAACCCAGATACAGCACTAATGACAGGGTTTCCACTCACCTGGAATAGTCAGGGAATCCAGCTTAGCACTAAAAAGTCCTGGAAAAGTCAGAGAATTTCACTAAAATGTCTGAAAACCTGGAAAAGTCAGGGAATTTGATAGCTTATTTGAAGTTCATTTAGCTACAGCAAGCATTTAATGTTAGAACGTTTTTGAAATTACTTGGAGGCTGATGTGCCAACCATGAAGCAATTTAAGAAAAGAATACAGTGAAATATTTTGATGTATCTTTATTTTCCCATGGAATTATGATATATATACAAAATGGGGTACCTGGAAAAGTCAGGGAATTTGATCTTGGCAAATGAGTGGGAACCCTGAAATGACCATTTTACACTGAGTTGTCAAACAATAAAGATAAACAATGAATACAAAAAGGGTAAAAAAATGGACAAATACATTAACAGAAACAATATCAAGAAATCAAGAAAGACAACCTCAACTTAAATCTGATATCGATAGCAGTTTAAAAAAAAATGGTTATATGGTAAAGCAAAATCAAGATAGTTTGAAACTCTGTTATACTGAGATGACAATCTGTAAATTAGGGAACGCTGTATAATAGCAAGCCTGGGTGTTCAGGAACTCGAAAAAAACAACTTGTGAAGAATATCGGGAGATCTGGAATGGCCATGAATAATTGTATAGAGGTATTTGAAGTCATGCAAATAGATCCGTGCTAAAGGAGGTTCAATATGAAGGACTTCTAAGAGTTGTTGTTTGGTGAAATTTTTTTCGTGTGGATGGCACACGAAAGCGAACGATAGCCAAGAAAAAGTTCAACTCGGTTAACCTTGGACAGCACTGTGGGAGATACCATAGCCCAGATAGGAGAGCAATATTCAAGGTGTGGAGATACGTAACTCTTGTAAAATAAGAGGGGAGTTAGCTGTTCATGGACCACAAGGATCAAGTCTTGAGTAAACGTTTAATAATGACCGACAAAGGATTCATGGGGAATAGTAAATGTCGGAAAAAGTCGGACTTCCAGAACCAGAGCCTTCGCGATAGTTAACAGAACCACATCACTAATTTGTTTGGTCAGAAATACCATAGACCTCATAATAGATAGACTTAGCACGCTTCCCCATTTTTGGCTGCGCTAAAACTAATGGGTTTTTGTTCAGAGCACGCGATTTTGAATCCATCCGCTAGCTAGCTCTGCCATAGATCTCATAGTAGAATATGACGTCTATGGCAGAGCTATCTAGCGGATGAATTCAAAATCACGTGCTCTGAACAATAATCCATCAGTTTTAGCGCAGCCAGAAATGGGGAAGCGTGCTAAGTCTATCTATTAAGAGGTCTGTTGAAATACTAAAGCTTCCAATCAAGGGTGTTACCGCCCATAAAATTAATTTTATCTTATCCGATCAAGGGATAATAAAGGGTTTTGAACGAAACAACTTCGTCACTCCATAGATATTAGAGAAAAGCGCTGTGCCTCAGGATTTAACACCTGCAAATTTTGACACTTCGCTTGCATCAAAACACGTACACACCATAATAATATCTTGGAATAATAACAATGAGAGATGTGGTGAAAAAAAACAACATAATCAACATAGCCACATCGCCAATGTGAAATTAACAATATGTTCTTTGACTCAAGGTTGGCCTGAATCAAAGTTGTCTAAAGGCAATCAATACTAACAAATCTCGTGGAGAGAAAACTCTCGTTTAGTAAACACTGACAAATAACTGAAATCGTGTTATATTTCGGATTGTCAATCAATACATTCAAATTCAACTTTAGAATGACTTTTTCAATTTTATCATGCATTATAAATATAATACACTTTGAGTTAACAGATGGCAGTTAAAAACAGAAATAAAAATGTGACCCTACCTTTTCTTTCCGTTGGTCTTTTAAACGTAGATCTCGTGGGGAAAGTGTGTGAACTGTTTTTATTTAAAAAAAAAAAAAAAATTCTTTTTTGTTGTTTTAAAAGTAGTTATTCAAGATGAAAGCGGTTTGTATTTGGATTGTTTTCTACCGCTTACATTTTGGCTAAGTGTTCATATTTGATAAAAGTTGGAATTCGAAAATCATTACTATATCTCTCCCATGTTTTCAGGTATGATGCTCAAAGTGATGCATATGATGATGATGCTGACAGCTATTACGGCGATCGGAGCTACGATGAGAGACGAGATCGGGGCTACCGGGACGAATGGGATAAGCACAGCCGACTTGGCCGAGAAGATGCGGATAGATCTCAGAGAGAGGAAGGGGAGAAGGCGAAGGAGAACAAAGAACCACGGTACGAATTATTATCATTAGTTTCTTTTATTGTGGAACTCTATTAACGAGGGTCTTTCGAAAGAATTGTCGAAGATTAATAATGAGTCTTATTTGCGAAAGGAGACGGGAGAGATTCCCTTCAACACCATAACTTGTTTCTTCATTTGGTAATTGTAGTGTCACAAAAGGTAGGTTAAATAAAAAAAAAAAAATCTTTATTTTACACAATTTTAAATACTCTGTCTCCATAATGACATTCAAAATACGGTGAAGTAGAAGTTAACAATATTTTTTAAAAATACGTTTGTATTCTTTCTTACTTTATATACTATACATTTACAAATACAAGTATATTGAAAATGAAATGCGCACAATAAATTGTATTCGCCTGACTAAGCCTTCCCGAGGAAGGTGAAAAGGACTTGGCGGAAAAATAAAAAGTTCCGAAGCGTATAACACAGATTATTATTTAGTAGGTACAAATTGTTGCTTTATCTGTCCGTTATCACTCGATTTCCATCAATAATTTCCCTATAAAAATATAAACCAAACAAATCGTGTGTGCTTGATTTAATTTTAGCAAATTTTGGCTTCATACGCTTTTCCGCGCCGCCACAAAATTTTCCCAATACCTGAGCTGGAAGGTGAAAAAGGTAAAGCTATCTCCAGTGAACTTGAACGGTGCATGCGGGATATGGATGTAGCGCTCCACATATTCTCTACGTACGGTACGATGTGAGGTGGGGTGGTTAGATCCACGCTCGACCGTCTTTATCTTCCCAAATTGCCCAGAAGTACCAAGGACACTCTGGTACTCAATTTGATAGGAAGCTGAATACACCTCGAGCGCCAGGCATGGGAACATTGCGAGAAAGTCTCAAGTGTCTTGGCCGGGATTTGAACACGGGCCGCCGGATTTGTAGTCGGACGTGCTAACGTGTAAGCCACGACCACTCATTATACCTGAGATGCAATAGAGCATATGAACCCTGTACGAAACTCGAATTATCTGCTAGCGTATTGCAGTTAAGCAATGCATAGAAGTGTATTGCGCATCATACATTGCATATGTATGTTTGAGTCCAGGAGAGGCTATAAGACTGAATTTTTATGTATCTGGTAGAACATAGTAGTTCATTACCAGGTAAGGGTTTACTCTCTGAAAGCACCTACATTTTTGGAGTAAGGTTGAAACAGTGTCGCTGATTGCTTGAAAGTGTTCCTGTAAAAACATTTTAACTTTACCTCAAGAGTACATAAAAACTAAATCCGAACGTAGAGTTTGGCGGAACTGTGTTTTGCTTCCTAATCCAGTCGTCTTGGGATCGGTTCTTATATCCTGTTTAAGGATTTTCGTCAACCTCACCAAGAGAACGCTGGGGTGGTACAGCTGTGGACAGAACTTTTGACACATGTCTTTAGAGAATATTTCCCAGATTTGGAAAATTAAAAATCAGGATATTCCTATTAAATTTCAAAAAAATCAAAGCTGGGATACAGTGCAACTTGGTGAGATTATTGGATTCGGATTTTTTTTGCCAACTAAAAGATATATAGGCAGAGCTGAAGTTGGAAAAATATTTTAGGTGGAATTGTTTAATTATAAACCCAGTTTTTAAAGGCATTTTTACGTTACGTTACAATAGCAAAAAAGATTACCAATGTACAGTTCAACATGTGATTTAAGAGCTTCAGTGGCTAAAACGCGGGTAAACTAATTCCTATTTAAATACTTAAGAATGGTCCCTAGCGGTGAATTACTGAAACATATATCTAGTTAATATAAATTGTAACGTCAAGAATACAAGATTATGATGGTGCTCAAATTAAACTGATTGTGAAAACATATTTCGAGAACTCTTTGAAGAGTATTGGGTCCGTACCTTCGTTAATTTATGCCGAAACTGTCGAGGCTATATATTAAATATGACGGAACTCTGTTCGGGTTCGTTCAGGCCCAACTTCAAAAGTACGTTGTGCATACTCCTGACAGTCCACAAATACCTTGATTTAGGGGGTCAAGTACATCCCATTTCTTAAAACAGTGCCTGCTGTACTACAAATGTAGAGAAAGATTGTGAGGTCTATAACATTTCTGTGACTATAATAATTTATTCTGTCTACTTGGAAATATATAATGTGAATAGTTTTATTCAAAGTACGAAATTACTGATCTTTGTGTTTCAGATCACGGCCTACAAGTCGCTCAGAATCTGTGCATGAATACAGAAGATCAACATCTCGCGGAGGAGCTGAGTCCGATACGGGGGATCCTGAAAGGCATAAGGAAAGAAATCCAGATGATCGGTATTACCATGACAATTACAATAGATACCATCATCGTCAGTATCCAAGACGAGATCAGAGAGAACGCTGGGACTACTATAATCGAGGTAAGATTCTGATAACAGTGTCGCAGTATGGTGTTAAATACCTATAGGATTTAAATAGCGTCTCCCTAGGTGACTGTTAGAGTTATAGTGGGTACTGGCGAGATTCTGGGGGGGGGGGATCAAAACCAGTACTGCAGTTAGGGGAGAGAGATGCGAAGTCGAGAAGATAACCCCGAAAAAAATCATGGTGAAGGGAAGCAGCTTCATCATCCTAAGGCTGGCGGTGAATGACATCGGCAAGGCTGAGAGATAAAGAACATCTTGGATGTTTGTCTTTGCTGTGAGATCGTAGAGCTGGCAACTGTACACCACTGAATCACGTCAAGAAACTAAAAATGTTGTTTCTGTGGATTTTCTTGGAGGTAAATTGGTCTGGCATTCGGTTCTTCGGGCGGGAACTGGTTCTGCATGAAGACAAATGTTAAAATAGGAATATGGAACGCGCGACCTTTATACAAAACGGGCGCAGATCAGGCGGTGATACGCGAGACTGAGAAGTTCGATATGGATATAGTACCAATACAATAAATCCGGTGGGATACTTAAGATAACATTCAACAGGGCAAATACCCTTCGTTAAGTGTTTGTAACGTGCAGAATATATAGTGTTTGTGGACGGGTGTCTCATGCTTTGACCGAGGACGCTGCTAATAACGACAAAGATACATTTTAAAATGAGCTAGAAATGTTGTTTGACCAATACTGAAGTATAACACGAAAATTGTGTTTAGGGGATTTCAAGGCAAGTAGGGAACAGGCTTCTAGATCTACTATAGGGAAGTCAAGTCTTCACGAGGTAAGCGACTGATAACTTTCGCTATTTCAAATTACTTTACTTTGAAATTCGCGTGGTTTGAACCCAAAGACATACACATGATAGATAGCTCCGGATGGTATCAGACAGAATCAGATCGATCACGTATTAGTAGATAGACGGACACCTACCAACGTAATGGATGTTAAGAGTTCACAGAGGAGCAAAAAGTGAAACGGTCCATGAGTTAGTGATCACAAAAGTGACAGAAAATTGTGCATCGTGAACAGTGGAAGTAAAGAATCAAAACAACTGAAATTTTAAGTGAAACGATTAAATAATGCAAGCGCAAAAGCTGATGACCAACTTGAAATCTTAGCAGACTCGAGCAATAATACAGACTATATTAATAATGGAATGGATGTAAACTAGATGCGGGAGATAATTCGTAACACAGTGAAGGAGACAGCAAAAGAACGTGTAGGTGAGAGGAAGGCAGAAAAAAAAAAAAAACTTGGTTTGATGAAGAATCTTTTATGGGAATATAGTGAAAGGGAAAAAACAAAATGTAGGCCGTAAGAAACAGTGGAAATTCACTTCCACATACATATATTCAAATTTTTCTTTTACGGGTCAACTTTTCGCTTGCTTTTCACTATCTTCCTTCTTATCAAGTTCTCATTAAGGTTAATGTAAAGCAACGATAACAAACAAAAGATGGGAGCACTATCTCCGTATATGTCTAATGTATTTTTATCGTTGCACGAAATTTCAATGCTGCTGCTACAAATTCAAGCCTAGAGAATTCTAACTTTGATTGAAAAAAGTTCATAACCAATTCAAAGTTCGATCAATGCCAGTTTTTAATTTTGGTTTTGTTCATTGTTATAAATTTTGATATTCACAACAGCAGTCAAACAATTTCAACAATGAAGAAAATCGACATTGATCGAACTCTTGAATTGGTTGTGAACTTTCTTTCCTGAAAGTTAGAATTCTTTAGGCATGAATTTGTAGGAGCAGCATTGAAATTTCGTTCAACAATAAAAATACATTATACATATACGAAGGTAGTGCTGCCATCTTTTGTTGGTGATCGTTGCTTTACATTAACTTTAATTCTTGTACTTTCTGTACATGTCTGATTTTCCGTTGGCTTGCGCCACAACAGAAGACGACACGTTATCGGCGTTGAAATTGATAGGAAGAAATTAATGTAGCAATCCGAACTTTTGATTTTTTTCTTCATATTTTTAACCCTTCAAAATTAGTTAAATTAAACCTAATGTTTGCATTGTTCTGTATTGTAGATCTCGTGAGAATTTCTTGCAAAAATATTCTTTATCTTTCAGGATATGAGTACATGTATGATCCGTATCAGCAGTACTATAATTACAATAATTTTGCTTACGGATATTATGAGGAAATGAGGCGAACGAATCCCGAACTGTATAGGGAGTGGTATGCAAGGTATATGAGTCAATATGAAAATTATTCTGAAGACAGGGGCAGTGTACACTCCGGCAGAAGCTCGATAAATGACGATATGCAAAGAGAAAAGTAAGTAGTTTTTGTACCGTTCTGTTCATACTAACGATTTGTATTTAGTGCGTGGTAGTACAAAATACATGCTTTTATGGACTGAACATCTTTTAATCGCAACATATGTACAGTTAAAGTATGGATTGTAGTGCACTAGATATATGATCGATTAACAGAAACAAATGAATTCGTAATTCTATAGTATTGTATGATGCGAAATGAACTGGTAATTATATACATATTGATGTGCGTCATTAATTTGATCTTAATGGTCCCAAGTAAACCATTGATGTAGGTTTTAGTGATGTAAATCTTTGAGGTTTACATTAATGTACGTAAATACATCTTCGTTGAACTAAAACTCGAAGTAAGTTCCTAGTTTCGAAACAAAAGGAGAAATTGACTTATCTCCCTAGGGGCTAGCTGTCACGGTATTCTTTATTTTCATTTATGGGATGAACAAGCAGCTATGGCCTAAGCCTGTCACGTGTCTGCGGAATAACATCCCTCGACGATCAGTTTTTCTAGAAAGGAACGGGAAAGTAGCAGTCAAGGGCTTAGTTACGGTACCTTACTGGCATTCGCCTGTTGTAACAAGAAAGAATGGGGAAAATCTTACGTTGAATGACCGGCAGCAGAGCTTCAACCTGCATGCTTCCCTAGTGAAAATATAAAGTTTGCGACACTATCGACTGTACCACGAGCACTGGATCGGTACTGGGGAGGCATACAGGTGGAGTCCTGCTGCCGTCCATTAGGACTGTTTTTCATGGTGTCTTTCAGTTTCATTAAGTAAATGCTGGTAAAGTATCAAGATAGAGCCCCTAGCCACTATCTTCCCTTGCTTGTCCCGGTAGCGTACTTGCCGAGGGACGTTATCCCTAAGACATGCTGTGGACTTAGCTGCCTGTCTACCCATTAATGTATATTGAATTAAAAAAAGAATGAACCGTGTAGTGGTCCAGAATTTTCTATAAACTTCCAACTTAACGTCAGCTTACTTCACCGCCGCCTTGTTGCACAGACATTTTCAGCAGATTCCAAAATGGGCCATTTTCTGATTATGTCGTACGTGATATATTGTACCTGTAAGTCAAGGCTTTCGGTAATTCACAGCCAGTGCCACACGAAGAATATGTGCGCGCTTAATTTATTTCAAAATGTTCTGTTTTGTAGTTCATTTACTTTCGTCTACTGCGAATCTAAATTTCATTTGCTTTTAACACCTGATTACAGAAAAACCTGATTATCCGCGGTAATAGAAGGGCGGGGTGCGTTTCTTATGCAACTTAAATTGTAATTTTATTGTTTATGTTCCACATTTTGAAAAACCTTACGAAATACATTTGGTGTAATGATAATATATCCAAAATCACGTGAAGAATATCACTGGACACTTGAATAAATGAAAAATAATTTGTATTCCATAGCACCATGATACTAGTCAGATATCCTATTCCGTGCACTTTTGTGCCTTTTAAACCTTACTTTAAACTGTCATGTAATTTTTTGATGCTGTACACTATTTTTAAAATCCCTGATCCTCTGAGGTCAGCCGTGGTTAATCCTCAAACCGGTAATCGGTAGTTTTGTACGTGTGAGTCATTACACAAGCGTAGTGAGAAATTAAGAGTTGCTGTATTCGGTGATATGCATGTAACTGCTTGGAAAACATTTTGTATGATTACTCAGAAAGTAAAAGATACGAATGCAATTCAAAAAAAATAAACCTAATATGTTTATTTGGCACTTGAACTAATAATCTACCTCATCTATTCATATAATTTCTATAAATACACCATGCATAAAAAAGATTCAACCGATTTCAAAGTGCTAACAAACAAACAATACACCATTAGAAAGAGTTTCACTTGGTCTCCGCTGGATGCGCTAAGTACCTTCCGGATTCAACGAGCTTCTTCCAGTGTGAGTCAGAATAGCGACGTAGCAACAGCATTCTGCTTCTTGATCACTGGCCAGCAGGATCACCTGACCTCACACTGTGATTTTTTTCTCGTGGAGTTACGTAAAAGACTCCGTTTATGGGCCTACTCACCCATGCGAAAAACTGTGAACGAACTTCAACTCCGCATAACGACAGTAATGGCTGCATGCCAATGCCGTGCGTCAGGAGGGCGGCACAGTGAGCATTTGTGAACATTGTAAGTAAAACTTTATGTTTCAGATAAGTACTTTAAAAACTAACTACAAGGTTCTGTGTACATTAGTTTAAAAAATATAGCCTTTTGAAATCGGATGATTCTTTTTGGTACACCTTGTATATGTCCACATAGTAACCATTGTTAATGAAGGTATTTCGTGAGTTTGAAAACAAGTTTTTGATCCTGGTGTCATTCTACTCATCTGCTTGTGTACACATCCACGTAGTTACCTTGATTTGAATAAGTACCTTGCACACGGCTTTCGGTACGATGTCTTTCACTGTCTCAGATAAAAAAAAAAAGTGTCTATTCAAAATTGGTTTGGAGTCGTTTACGTAAATATTTTTATTGTAGCTGTGTGTGTTTGTTGTTGTTGTTGTGTGAGATTGTAGTGGGTAATTGTATTTTTTCCCCTTGTACTTACATTCATATACAGCTTAAATATCAAAGTGCTTTATTTTTCACATCACGCGTAGAATAGCATGAAATATCACGCTTTTCTGGCAGTGGTTTTTTGTTGAAGCGTCTTTCTTACACTTCTTCTTTTACTGTGTGTTTAAAATTGCACGAGTGACACTGTATTTGTTGTTTTTATGCTTCATGGTGCTCTTGGTCTATGTATTATGTGAAAAACATACCATCAGTTGCTATAATTTCGGTAAAATACGCGGGGTGGTTGATAGATAGTTAATGTAATATCATATTTTGATGAATGTCGAATTAGAATTATAAGTTCGATACCCGATATACATGATTATATTGCAACTTGTGGTTCTTAATACCGGCTAAATGAAATCGGAAAATCAAGTTAGAAAATCAAAAATGAAACTCTGAACCTGAACTAATGCACTGTTTATATTAGTCAAGTAAAGGTTCATGTTTGTTTTTCTGCGTGGTAGAACGATAGAATTATAGGAAGCGTTATTATAGGACATGTATGCGAATATTATTTACTTAGAAAGAGAATGTTCGCGAAGTATCGTTGACAACGCTTGCCCATATTCTGTCCGCCGTTCGTGGTTACAATCGCGGACTTGGGATTGGAACCGGGAAGGAGGCTTGCAGCTTCGGGCCATGATGCTGATCATTCTGACTTCTTCCAACGTTTTTCCTCAGTTTCACCGGGCAAATATTGGTATGGTACCTAGTCAGAATCCTCTGGCAGCCATATTTCTCGTATCTGCTTTTGGAAGAATGCTTGCCGAGATATGTCATCTCAGACATGTGACGAGCTTATGCCATGACTGTCTGTCTGCTCCGTAAATGTAGGTAAACAAACAACCAACAACCTGTAGTTTAGGAAAGATAATATCCCAAGGTCTATATATTGCGAAAAAAAACTATAACTTCTGACGAAGTTATGTATATCGGAATTATTCTTTAAAAAAAAATTGACGCCAACAAATCGAGCTGAGCGGAAGAATAAGGGCCTAACCCAACTTATCGGTTCAAGTGGATACACTGTACACTGATCCAACCATCTTTTAGGGAATAATATGTTGACGTATATAACCTGTTTTCTACATTTTCCTCCAAAAAGTAAACTGCAAGGTCGTTTGCTTAGCTTGTGCTCGGTGTTTTAGCATCATAAGACCGCTAGGCACGCTCAGTAACTAGTTTCGAATCAGGTTATAAGCGTTAGGGGACTGCTGAAAAAAATTGCATGTCTCAGTTTGGCAGCCCATATAACGCCTTAGGTCATCAGGGGGATTTCGTTCACGTAATAGGCACAAGGACTCCATATCTTTCTTTTATCTGGCTTTTGAGACGTTGTCCGCTACGTCTTATTTCAAATAGCTCCCCTTTTGGTATCATGATGCTGGGTCAGCATTCAAATTGATAACCTCCGCCGGAGATTGAACCGTGGTAAAAAATATATACTCGGTCGTATAGTTACACCCTTAATTTAGTGATTATGGTCGCGGATTTCCGATCTGTACTGTGGAGGTATACAGATTTGAGTCGTACCAGCTAACAATACTGACGGAAATTTGCAAGGTTTCCCACAGTGCCACTCAGGCACGTACCTATATAGCTCCTAGAAAAGGACAAGGGTTCTACTCTTGGGGCGTCATCCCTCAAAATCTGAATTTTATTTAAGGCCTTTAGGCAGCTTTTGGCTCAGGCCGAATGGATGAATTGGTGGAATGAAGAAAATGGTAAAACCCCGAGAGAAAACCAATGTACACGGTGTTTGCCTACCTCAAAGCCTACGTGGTAGGAGCCGGGATCGAACCTAGGCCCGCACGCACCACAGGTGAACGCTTTACCACTTGAGCTACCGCGGTCCCGTCATCCCTCAGACGTGACGGGCTTAGGCCATAGCTGCCTGTTTAAAGTTAAAAAAGAAAGTCAAGAGTTGGAATAAAATCGGCCATTGGGTAATCTGATATATAGATAAGTTTGAATTAGGAATTCTAATTAGACATTCGGTATTATAAATTGTAGTTATAAAAAGATCAAGCGTGCCCGTTTGTCTTCTTGAAGCGCAGTAGAAAACAATTAATGGTATGTTTTCACATCAACAGGTATGGGTTATAAAGTTTTTTCTTAAATCTCATGTGGCCAAAATCTGCTCAATATATCTTTATTGAACCTTTTTTCAGATTCCTTAGCCATGTTTCTTCTGATGTGAATTCAGGTAGCAGAACAGGTAGCATTTATGATTACGAGCAAAACTATTCGTTGAACGATCAGAGCTATAGTACAGGTTACCATGTTGGAGACTATGACGATCGGAGGTGAGGCGGAGAATGTTTCCAAATATATAATGTCAGAATAGTAGCACTTCTACCTCGTTTCTGTTTGTGTTAAAAGCATTTTCTTTTTTTTTTTTTATCATGTAGGAAATTGTTTTTTGTGTCAAGGTGCTATGCAAACATCAGACTTGTTTTCCAATTATATGGACTTCGTAGTCGAAGATGAAATAAAACAGAGGGTGGGGTACTTGTTACCGTTGCAGCCAGATTTTAAAAGCGGATAAAGAAATAATGAAGGAATAAGTATTATTTGTGATTATCGGTGTGTTATCCCAGCTTTCGCGGTCTTTATATCGGAATTAGGAAGGTTATATTTTAATAGACTATTACGCCGATCTTTCTGAGGAGTTGATCTGTTGTTTTAAAGTTCCACGAGGTGACCCTCGTGATAAATACTATGGCTGCCTTTTCCATTACCTTTTTTGAACGTTGTATTCCGGTAAAGTCATCGTGTCTTTGACTTGAGCCCAGCGTGGTTCAGAATTGTAAACAAAATACAAATGAAAGTTTCTCTGTTTCTAATACATTATACCAATTGTGTCGTAGTACTTTGCTAATAATGTCATTCATTAAAACGTATTCAGTTTTAATTTAAATGAAAATCAGTGAAACGAAGATGTCGTGTTGCGGCCTCGCTTATGAGAAAACTTGCCTGTCTGTTTGAAGGTGGACAGTTGTGGAACGCAGTTGTAAATTTCCATGCTTATAATAGATTCATTAGTAGTTCATTAGATGTCTAATATGTAAAGCCCGGAAGTTCAGGCAATTATTTTACTTGAAATAGGTAGGCAAAAAGGCAATTATGATTACTGAAATAGGCACTTAAAAAGGGCATTATAATTTTTAAAAATATAACTTTCCCTCATTCTTTTAATATACTATATTAAGTGTATCATTCTATACTACAGTGCTATGTTTTTTGTTGGTTGCACATCGCCAGAAGTTCTTTTTTCAAGTTTTCAATACATATTAAGCCTTCTGTCTGTGAGAACTGTTTTCACTTTTGAACATTATCTCTCAGTGTCCGCAGAAGAAAGAAGAGCATACATAAAGGAAAGTATTACTGACGGGTTCATATCAACGACAATTTAATTTTCAAATTTGAGTACATTGCATATGTTTTTAATTTATTCTAGGTTCGGTTCTCATTTACATCCATTACAGGTTTACATTTGTTCTGATACTTTCAACAGTTTATTGTTTCTCACACAATATCCTTCATTTTCACAAGTTTCTCGCCTTTCTTCTCAAGTTTTAATATTGCTTCTGGCAAAGTAGCGTAGTATGCGTGAGCTGCCAGGTCATCAGCCAGTGATAGCTCGTAATGCCATAAATTGTACAAGAGATTCAGAAAATATTAAAGCAGTCAAGGCTGACAGTAAATGGGAGGCGATACACGAGATCAGCATAAATACTTAAAGAATCACTCCTAGTCACCATTCTCCCCCCTCCCCTGAATTGGCGACAAAGGCAGCGTTGCTGTATTTTTGTTTGTGTTTAAGGCAAAAAAAAAAAAAAAAAAGGTTAAAATATATTAAAAGGCAGAAAAAGGCATTATATTTAGAAAAAAGGCAAAATGAAAAACTGTTTAAACACTCTCACGATGAGTGAAAAGGTTACCTATTATTTATATGCTGATAATTTGCAATGAAAACGAAAAGGCATTTTGCCAAACTTTCGGGCTCTACTGATATGGCATGACGGGCTGTATCTTGATTTGTTAGTCCATAAATCTTTTGTAACACGAATTGAAGAATTCAGGTTAATCTTTTAAGTAAAATACAGTCCATATTTACTTGAGATTTTCCAGGTCTTCCTCAGTTTTACCAGGTGCGTGCTGGTATCCATGACCGCCAGCGCTTCTTCCCTTCTCTTGAAAGAATGTTCGCCTAGGGACAGCATCCTCAGAAATGCAACGTGCTTCAGTGGGCTATAAATTTAATAAATAAGGGAGGAAGTTGGATTTTGGTTATTATTAAAGTGCTTTTTATAAACGATTTTATTAAAAGCAGATATGGGAAATACATCCCAGTAATATGGTGGCTTACATTTCTTCTTACGAGTTGGTACTGGCTATGTTGCGTAGGGGTTGAACTGTGCTCTGACCGGGCATTCTGACATTGAGTTTCTAGAATTTTTTGATGGTTTAAACATGCAGATGCGGTTGATAATAGGTAAATGGTAGATCCTGACCGTTTTCTTGCCCCGAAAACTGCCAAAGATGCGTATGCAGTTGTTAAATTTTGAATTTGGTTCAGGCCCTGTACAGTTGTTATTTAATGATTGTACTGTGTTCAAGCATCCTCCCAGGCCTGAGTTGGGAATAACTGTACTGACTATTTTTAAATTTGTATTTTACGAAGTAATCTCAAAAGTAGTAATAAAGTTCTGGCATAGAGATATTGTAAATACGTAAGCTTTACTATAAATGGTGGCTGGAAAAATTCGCACGTTAATCATCATACTCATCACATAGCTAAAAGTGATGGTGTTCATTATCTTCGTACTGTACTCGCTAGAATTATAGACTCAAATGCCTATAGCATCACATAGATTATGAGTACCAAAGGAAAAAAAAAAAAAAAAAATGCAGGCTGAGAGTAGGTTTATATCATGATTCTTTCAAGCCTTCATTCTTGCTTTTCTTCATTGCAAATGGTGTTTGCACAGGCCTAACGATTTGCCGTTATGTTACTTTTCAATTATTGCACGAAATTCTTTTTTTCTCTCTTCAGTGCAAGTCTTATAAATGTGGGATTAGTTTCTGTAGTCTTGTAGAGTTAGCTTTCGCTTTATCAGAGTTCTTCAGTAAATAATTTGGGTTTTTCCTTTGTTCTGATTCTATTTTTCATTCTTAGGCACCGTTCTATCATGTATAACAAAGATATTTGTATTTTGTGCTCTATATGTATTAGGTAGCATGGAAATTATAACTTGAGGTATCTCTTGCTTTGTAACGAAAGAACTCATGTGATGTTTGTGTGTGATTGATAAAGAGTTGATACAGAAGGTTGATTCAGGCTAAGATAGAACGATTTGACTTCGGTGTTGCTCCGCCGTAGAACTACACAGCGCCATCGTTGTAAGCATGATGTGGCAGTAGTTGCTATGGGTAGTGTTTGACGTTCCTACGTTCCCGCTATGGCATTTAAAGTTCCTAATATATGGCAGGGGTACGTACATAGTTGCACTTTCCGAAGAAAGGTACAGTTTCTCAAGAATAGTGCAGCGGTGTAAAAGAAGGACTGACCATCAGCAAGGCACATATGAGGGGGCATTTTTTTTAACTGAATCAACCTTTTGTGTGCGTGTGTCCTAATTTATGGTTCAACAAATGATTTAACAAGATCTTTCATGTGTTTATATTTTCTCATTACAGCTACATCTGATCACTGAAAGCACGACTTCCTCCCTTGGCCACAAAGATAGCTATGTGTTACGACGTCCAACAGTCCAGAGCGCCATTTTTCTAATTATTCCGTCACGTTGGATATCGTGATATAAAGCTACAGTTCCCTGGTGGTCAGCAGAGGATGCCGTGTTTCCAGTGATCTGGTTTGGCGGGATTTCCCTGTAAACGAAAACTTGTTAGTTTGTTTATTGAACAATCTTAGTAGTTTTAATGTGTTCATGTATTTGTGTGTTCGGTATTCTTGAATATACATTATTACTTACAGTAACGTGTTAGTCAGAACTAAAGACTAATTGTATACCTTTATATCCATCGTAATATAATTGAGGCGTTTCCCGGAAGTGGGGACTTACAGGTCATTTTTTTTTGCGCATGTGTAAGGACAGAGCTTATGATAAAGGGTCAGCAGCTTTTCTGTAAATAGCCAAATGACAACAGCTTCAAACAGGAAGTTTGTTCTGTTCCTTTTTATCACAATTTTATTGATATATTTTATGAACATGAGCGTTACGTTCGTGAGCTTCGTACAATTTACTGCTTTCGTTGCTTATCTATAAACGAAAGGGATTTATTCATCGTTAAAACACACTAATACGTCTAAGGACTTTCAGATCTTCGTGCCGATCTGTGTCTAAAGGTAAATTGATTAAAAATGTATATTTGGCTTTTATGTAATGTTCTGGGTCCACCGCCATTAAATTCACATATTTGAGAAGGCTGAAAGTAAATGTGTGTAAGTAATTTTTACAAAAATGCCAACTTTGATACAGGAGGGAAAGTTTTATCGGAGGCCAATCCGTCGACATCGTGAAGAGTATATGTATTTATTTAGTCCTTGTTGTTGTCATAGCTTCCTTGCTGGTGTCACGCAATAATGATTACCAAGGGACGTCATCCCTCAAATTTATAACGGCTATAACTACATATATATATATATATATATATATATATATACAGATGCTTATCAGAATAATGGAAACACCTGTAGTTGGCAACACGTCAGATGTATGGGTTGGCAGTGGTGTCGTGGCGACCGCAGCGCCGGACTGCTGGTGGTGGTGTGTTAGGTCGGTCTCCATACTACGTCAGGCGTCGTGGAACAGGAGTGTGCAGTGGCTGCAGCAGACGGAGGTAGTGTAAAATGGGAGACCTCTCAGAGTTTCAAAGAGGGCAAATTGTTGGTGCGCGGTTATGTGGAGTGAGTGTGACGGCAGTGGCTAGTGTGTTAGGTGTGTCGCCAGGGACAGTGTCGAAGGTGATGACGGCCTACACAACACACGGGAAAACCACATCGGGGAAGCGGAACAGTGGGCGGAAGAAAAGCATCAGTGACAGGGCACGCCGGGTATTAAAGCGCATTGTCACGCGGAACCGTCGTGCCACTGCGGCGCAAGTGACGGAGGAACTCAATCAGCACCTCCCCCAACCTGTTTCGACAATCACAGTCCGCCGCGAATTACATGACATGAACTTACGGGGTCGTGTTGCACGGGCCAAACCTCTCATCAGGGACCAGAACGCTTTAGCACGCCGCAAATGGTGCCGC